>CATLJY010000509.1:0-50256 GCA_949987705.1 Thereva unica | reverse complement strand
AAATCGAAATCGAAAATTTCAACGTATTTTCATCTTTCAAGGTCCCAGGAGCATTTTAAGCAAAAAATTGGGAGGAAGTATGAGTGTGTGTGTGTATGTGCGTACGCATGTAGTCATTTTTTCCTGCACGATATCGCGCGAACCAAAACTGATATCGACTTCGTTGAGGTGTCGTTCGAAGCGTATTAACCGAAATATGATCTGAAAAGATTTTCATGAAATTCGGTCCAGCCGTTTTTTTGTTTAAGCGACGTAAGTGATTTTTGTACATGCACGATATAGCACGAACCAGCCATGATACCGACTTCTTTGAGGTGCCGATCGTAGCGTATTACCGAAAGTACACTTTGAAAAGATTTCATAAAATTCGATCGAGCGGTATCTATGTTTAAAGGCGTAAGTGATTTTTGTACATGCTCTATAGAACACAAACCAAAAATGATATTGACTTCATTGAGGTGCCGATCGAAGCGTTGGAATGACACCCGTTCTAATGAAGTTCACTTTTATGGATTCAGCCGAGCAATAGCTTCCCAAAGAGTCATCACTCGTCAAAATCCGAGTTTTCTTTAAAAACCATTCAACAAATACGTTAACCATTACAAACATGACGAAATTTTCAAATTTTAGTTCAGAACTGTTTGAACGGCGGATTGCTTTCCATGTCCTACAATTTTGGGAATTGAGTTCATCGCGGGATTTCCAGTGATTACAGTTTGCCCTTTTCGGACAAGTTTGACAAATCCGTTACATTAATTAATTTTGGTACTATCTCCTGAAATCGTTAGAATTGAAAATGTAGTTTTTACCATTGCAGTTTATCATCACGCAGTGCAGTTTATCGTCAACACGCTCAAAATGAATTCGCTTTATAGTGTAGATAACGAAGTGCCAGGGACATGTTTGTTTGCTACTGTTCAACAAAAAATAGTTCTTTAGAAAAGCCTTGCGGATTTACCATTTTTATCGTTATTTCAAAGAGCTTCCTTCCATCATACTGGGAAGTTGATCGTGTGGACCGAAAGGGTCGAACCCACATCCCAACTAGTTTTTAATCCTTACTAATATTATAATTGCGAAAGTAACTCTGTCTGTCGGTCTGTCTGTCTGTCGATCTGTCTGTCTGTTACGTTTTCACGCCTAAACCACTGGACCGATTTTGATGAAATTTGCTACAGAGATAGTTTACACCTTGGAGACGGATATAGGCTACTTTTTATGCAGAAAAAAAAGGGTTGAAGGGGGTGAAATAGGGTTCAATAAGTTGTAAGGGGATTTTTTTCTTTACTTTTTTTTTCTATTGTATAAAAAGTGACTGACTGACAGACAACGCACGATCTAAACCGCTAGAGCTAAAGGGCTGAAATTTTGACAATGTATCCCTAGCGATTTTTCGAAATTCATCCCCTAAGGAGGTGAAATGGGGACAACCCAAAACCGCTGGAGTGGAAATGAATGACTAGAAATTCACTTTATTTAGGATTCCTTTGTCACTTCTCTTGATGACATATACATGCCAATCTCTGCTTCAAAACTTGCAGATTTGTTGAGCAGAGGGGATATACGCAGAAATTTATTTACCATATTTATTAAAAAAAATGCGCTATAATAATTTTTTAGGGATAATAACAGCTAGCTTTTTTTTTTAAGGAAAACAGTGCACATAATAAAAGCACGCGGGTTTTATGCTAGATAGTACTTCATAAATTCATGAAAACTAACTACTTTAGAACAAAACCCATGATTTTTTTGCAGTCCCGAAAATCCCGCAGAGCCGCGTGATATTTGACCTCGATCCCGCAGGCTTGCGGATTGAGATTTTGATGCGGAATTGGACTCCCTACTTGTAAATATGTAATAAAATCTTGGAAGTTAAATTTGAACCATTTCCCGGTTTCGGATTGATCTGAAATTTAGCAGACATGTTTAGTTCGGATAACAATGCAATCTGAAAATTAAAATGGCGGTTCCGAAAAGGTTTAGTTTTTTTTAAACTATTTTTATTTTTTTAAGTTGACATTCAGTGAGTTGTGGGATTTAAAGTCATGGCTGCCCTTTCGCTGGGTCTATTGTATTACACCCCTATACCTAATATTTCTAGGCCAGACCACTTCAACAGTTTCAGCAATTAATTCGAAACAAATGTTGCTTTCGCAATCAAGAATTACTTCAATAACTTTGTGTCTGCAAGCTGGTAAAAAGTACCTGAAAGGCACCACAACGGAGGAAAAACAGAATTTTGTTTAATAGCAGGTGCTCAGCAGCCTTCAATTATGTTTAAATGGGAATTTTCCTACGAGAACAGCGAAGTATTATCCGTCTTGCAGGTACTCTGGATAACCCTAAAAAATACATTCGGCGAACTAAACAAACTTGAATTGGTCCATTCAAATATCGAGTACTATTCCAGAAAACATAGGATAAGTAACAGGCAAAATAACTTAAGATAATAGTCTGCAACTGCAATTTTCTTTGAAAATCTCTCATAGCACTCAGCAGGAAACGAAAATGTTTGTTTAGGTTCGCCCATTAAACTAATGAACATCCTTAAGCTCATGCGGCAAATCTGTTCGCTCAAAAGGAGATTTACAATTTCTCCAAAATTCTAAAATAGTTATGAAATCTTCCCTTCCCGAATGGAACAAAGGCTTATTTCATAATTTCAAACGTATTAAGAAATAAGGACCAGTTTTAATGCATTCAAAATGTTTCAGTTTCCTTCCGCTAGGAAATTTTAATTGTGAATTTAAGTGTATTTAAAGTTTCCTATTGTCTCAGTCGGAGATTGTGCATCTGCAGTTTTCGTACCTATGCATGCAAATTCCTCCACATTTGACTTTTTGGTACATAGAGTTCGGTGAATGCTCCTTACGATGCTACAACCAACCAAATGGCATTTATCTCTGTAAGCGCATACATTCTGGATATACCCAGATATTGTGTGGGTGCAATCCGGTGAATGATAAAATTTTTGAATTAACTAGAGAGAGTTTTATATATTCTCCTCATCCTTTTTGCATGAGCTTTTGTCTAAAGCGATTAAAGTACAAAAGTCTGATATTGTTCTGTGCTCACATTTAAAAGATTAAAAGGAATTAAGTAAAGGAGTATCCAGGTTGATATATTGATTATATCTGGTAGCCAAACGAGTTTTCTACGCTGTGTGTAGGCTACCATAGACAACTCCTATTAATAACGTTTTAAATCCGAAATGCATTAAATGCTTATTGGTACATTTTACCTATTTGATTTGTGATCAGAATGGAGTTTATATATTAAGCCCACAATATTTATGAACCTTTGTTGTTTACATAATAGATTGTTTGTGAGGTAATTCAAGTGATAATTATTCAGCAAAGAGAAAATTTCCTATTTCATCCATTGAAAATGTAACAAGGAACTTAAAGTGCATCTTTTAAAGAAATTTAAACTAAACCATTTTTTACTCAAGGAATTGCAGAAAATAGAAATAAAATGAAATGGCAAGACCCTAGTAAATTTTTGTCTCTTAATGGTGTACATATCTTTAGAGCTGAAATAAAATAAAAATTTAAAAAGTTTGTCTTGTGCCCAGCCTACAGTATCTATTGTTAAGTCTCCTTCTTCGCAAGCGCTATGAATTTTGACCCCGTGCTGTGCCCGTGCTTAATCTTAGCCAAATATGCCGCATTATTATAGTCAATGCTTCATCTTTTTTTGTGTGTAGAGTCATGATGTCATCGGTAAAGAATCAAGCAGTTGCCTCAGGTTTCCTTTGAAGGCAGTTATTATTGAAAGTATTCTGCAGAGATTGCACATATCATAGTCTTTTTCGACGTCAATCCAGATGTTTCAGAAATGGCTCGGTTTCAGTCCATTTCACCTGCGATGTAAATCGGTCTATAATACTCAACTCATGAGGAACCCAATGTGAGTATGGGGGCAACACATATGTCTAAGACTACGGCAAAGTTTGGTGTTTTGTTTCCATGCTTTACTAACGGAAAAGATGGTCAACCCACTGTATCAAGGCAAGAAAGTTTTCTGTTGAAGAAGAGCGAACTTGAGTGGGGCTTAAAAGTTCTCGGATAAACGTTCTTCTTCTAAGCCAGTTCAAAGCTGGACATTCACGAAGAATATGTGTGGAAGTCTCGTCGCCTTCTACGTAGAGCCGGCATTCTGTTTCCTGAGACAGTTCTAAGGTGTGGAGGTGATAACGTAGCCCTACATGGCCTGTCAGATATCTCATCAACAGCCTAAGATCCGCGCTGTTTAAAGTGATACCCCCGAAGGCAAAGGCTTTCATAGATCTTAAGCTTATCTAAAACCGGCGACTGACTCCCAGTAGGCAAGGTTCAGTCTCTTAACTCAATTATCTATCAGGAATTTGGAATTGGACCATGGGATGCAATACAGAGGTATTCCGGGATCTGGACCAACGGTAGGCCCTCCCTCGCGATCTTGTCAGCAACCTTATTGCTCTCGAAACCCCAGAGCCCCGGGAACAAGCACAGTGAGTCGCTAGTTTTCCTGGCCAGACTCTGGAGTATATTAACAGGCTACAAGCGTACGGCAGTTTTTGGAGGGTCATGTGGAACAGCATGAATTATATGCAGATCGATACCCTATGCCGTCACTTTTGCGCAATACATTTGACCACATAGGTAAGTTGAATATTCCATCCGGAAGGGTGCTTTTTCGACAAAAAATTCTTGAACGGAAAGTCTCATATAGATATATTATTAATAAAACTAGCTGGGTCCCGGGACGCCTCGCTGTACCCATAAGCCAATAGTAGCCAATAAAAACCATCCATTGATTTGGTATTTTTCGAGATATGAATTTTACACAGATGAAGTGCCTCAAAGAACGGGTACATGTAAAATTACATGCAAATCTTCAAAATGTATATTAATTATTTATAACCTCTAATGAAAGAATGAATTATTATTTCTGTAAAATTTCGAGACATTAGACTCAATATGCGGGGCCTCGGTAGCCTAAGGTGTAAGGCGTCTGGCTACTATGCAAGGGGTCTCGAGTTCAAATCCTGGCCAACCCCACGGTTCTTCGCCTTTTCCACTTTCCCAATTACATAACTTTCCTTCTTTCTTCTTCCCTCTTTACATTCCTGATTCCTCTTGCCATAGCCTTCCTTAGCTCTTCCCCGATCCACCAAAGCACATGTCATCGGTTGGTTGATGAGATTCAACTCGTTTCAGGAGGCATAACACTCCAACGAGTGGTTTCTCGATGCCCCGATTTCAAAGTCGCGATAGTAATGGTTGGGAGTAGGTGGACTAAAAAATATCGCGGGTAGGTCGTGGCAGTTCCTGCCTCCCCGACTAGAGCTGCTGTACGACATTGCACTCTATATAAAATAGATTGTAAATAATAGATTGAAAATAGATTGTCAACAGTATAAAGGACCTTTCCTGAGGCTCTAGTCTTTCACATAAAAAAAAAAAAAAACAGGCAGTCATTGGGGACTCCCGACAGAAGTGAAAACTTAAAACTATGAAATGGTGCTATTTCACTTCTATCGGCAGTCGGTAATATAATAAATACTTACTTCTTTACCTATCCTATTTTAAGAAAACTGGAACTTTTTGTTAGCGCCCCACGCATTTTTACATTTCGAAAGATAGTTTGCTCCCATATTCTGGGTGGAGCAATGAAAACTTTACCTTCAAAATTATTTTTTTACTTTTTAGTTTATCTTAAAATAAAAGCGTATGTTTTAGTTCTTTGTAAACCATATATTTATTTCCTATTTTTAGTTTATTATATGTATTTCGCCATTTTGTGGTGACCGCCATATTTGATTTTAAATGACGACATATGTATAGCTTACTTTCTTACTTACTGTCATACACTTCATTTGATATCCATACCGAGAGTGAAGTGAAGGAAATGGTAGACCGCCATTTTGTGTTGGCCGCCATTTTGCATTTGGAATGAAGCGACACAGATAACAGTATTCTACTTGTCACACCCTTTCATTTGATATCCATACCGAGCGTGCTGTAAAGAAAAAGGTAAGGTAAGGTAAGATTTTGTGTTCGCCGCCATTTTCAATTTGGAATGACGCCGCGCAATTATATTCCACTTGTTATACTCTTTCATTGGATATCCATACAGATCGAGTGTCCTGTAAAGAAAAATATAATCCGCCATTTTTCGTGTGCCGCCATTTAAAAATTTGAAATACGCTACACAGCTAGTATTCTCCGTGTCTCACCCTTTCATTTGGAACCCATGCCCAGCGCGTTGTAAGGAAAAAAGTGATACCCTATTTTGTGTTGGCCGCCATTTTGCTTTTCCGCTATTTTGAATTTGGAGTCACGCCACACAGCTAATAGTATTCTACTTGTTATATCCTTTCATTCAATACCCATTACGAGTGGCTTGTAAACAAACAAGTTATCCCTCGTTTTTTGTTGGCCGCCATTTTGTTTTTGCGGCCATTTTGAACTGGGAATGACACCGTACAGCTAATTTATTGTATTCTATCTGCCATGCCCTCATCATTTGAAACTAAACGTCGGTCGATCCGGAAACAATTTCATAAATCGGCCGCCATCTTGGATTCGCCATCTTATTTTTTATACGAAATGTTTAGTTTGTCCCGCGAAATTCTGTATGAAATTTGAAGTTGATCGGTTATATAAAAGCGGGTTAAAATCAAGTTGCAAGATTAGCATGTCGGTGACGCAGACTCATAAGTTTCCCCTCTAGTAAAAATCACCCAACGCGCCTAAAGAAGTTTTCACTTCAAAAAATATTAAGTTTGACCGGTAGAATACAATAAGCAATGTAGTATACTCAATATACCGAAATTCGTTTATGGCACTCCCACATAGCATCTGATCACGACAAGAGTGGCAGTGAGACCGTTTAATTGTCATTGGGATTATAAATGAGTGGGTGATTTGGGATTTTAAATGAATGGAGTAGTCTAAGCTCCCATGACAAAAAAGTTGCCTCATCGAACACCTCAAAACAATAAAGTGAGATTGGGTGAAAAACATGTAACGCCCGCCAGACTAGTAAAAATATATTAATTGCTATTTTTTATGAATTTTTCACTTTGTGTTATAAATTCTTTTTTCTATAAAAATGCACTTCATAACAAAATTCAGTTTGACAAATTTATTAACAAAAATTATCAGCCAGACAAGTTTTAATAAACAGAAGAGATCTTAAACTTTATTTAAAACAAAAATCAAGGAGGTGTTATGAAGTGCATTTTTATAAAAAAAAAAAAGAATTCATAACATACGGTCTGTCAGTCAGACCTTAGGTCTGTCAGACAGACAATTTTTTTTTAAAAATGTTTCATTTTTTACTACAAATTGTATAAATTTCATACAGGTGTTTTAAAAAATAAAATCATTGTGTTTTAACAAAATTCAAAAATTCATAAAAAATAGCAATTAACAAATTTTTACTAGTATGGCGGGCGGTACATGTTTTTTTACATGTTTTTCAGCCAATCTCACTTTATTCTTTTGAGGTGTTCGATGGGGCACGTTTTTTGTCATGGGAGCTTAGACTAGAGTGACACTTCTCTTTTCGAATGTACTTTCGTGGTGGGTTTTGGGACTCTCACTGCCCACGGAAGATTCCCAATTGTTTTGGAGCACGCCATACTATTGACTTATGGGTGGCAAGGTGGCTAAGGCTGCCATCCGGCGAAATAAATTAAAACAATTCTTAGTTAAAAATTGACTCGTAATCCGTAGCCTGTCCGGAACCAAAAGAGGACTCAATACAGTCGTTTAAGGAAACCAAGTTTTTTTTTAGTTCTCAAACGACTCAATGTCCATCCGATTTCTTTTCAGTTCAAAATGATCAAGAAGGTGTGAATCAGTATAGGAGTTATTAAGGTGCAGTAATTAAATACTAAAATAAAAGGTCATCCAGGCACGTGGCACCCACACAGACCCGCCAGACCTGTGTTTTATAGTATAACAATTTTCAAACTTTAATTTGATTGTAGTTTGAAACTCTTGTTCGATGGGCCAGTTGCGGTTTCAAAACAACAACAAAAGAAGTGGTTATCATGTCAAAAGCATTTCATCCTCTTACTCTATAGGCACGTTTTTGTTGCCAGTTCTTGGTCTATTAGTACATCCCCATATTTATCCTTGCACATCGTCACTCTATGTTTAACTCCTTTACTTTGATGACTACCATTTTGTAAAAATTTCTTGTGCCATTTGAGTTTGCTGATTCTTCTATTTTCTTCATTTCTTCTTCCCAGTACTGCCAAATTTTGATTTATATATGTTCTTCTCACTCCGTTTTTTTATACTTCTCTTCAGAATTTATTGTTCTGTGTCAACTTAGCATGATTTGGATTACTCTGTTTTTCTCCGCTGGGCCATTACACTGTTAAGTTTATTTATATTTTTAAGCCTGCACTATACTACTCGCAATGTTGGTTGAAGTTGTTCGAAGTTGTTCGAGAGAAGAGAGGCACTTCGATTTATTTTGTGTGACTTTACTTCAACTCGAAACACGTGCATTTACGAACGAATTCAGTGTAGCTCAGTCTATAGTATTTCTAAGATTCAGCTAAGATTCCTGCTATACAAAGCCAGCCAACTTTTTCGCGGTAAATAATAGGTGTTTAATTATTTCATGCTATTAACGATTCATCTTGACTAATCCATATCACTTCTTTTTGTTATAAGTGTGTTTTAAACTGTCCCAATAAATAATTTCGCGCCCACGCACTGCTAATTCACATTTTTAATGTTTTTTTGGTGGGATATCACTCTTTTTTGTTTTAATACATTCTAAAATAAAAAATAAATAACACAGGCCTGCAAAAAACGCTTTTTTTCTTTTCAATTTAATAGTCGTATCCTAAGTATTTTTTCGCGCTGAATCCGAATCCGTTGGCCAAATTGCCCTATCACGTCAGGATTTTGAGCAATCCTAACCTAAAAGTGCCAAAAAGCGTGTTTTTTGCACTTTTGCGCGTTAAATATCTCAAAACTATGGAATGATAGAAAGATACTGAAAAGAAAAAACGAGGTGCAACGATGATAACATGTCTTAATAAAAATCGTCGATTTCGCGCCAAGAAGTTTTTCTTTTCAGTATTACAAAAAAAGTGTTGTCAAATTTCACGCTTTCGACATGGTTTTCTATAGACGTCTGCGTCATTCACGTTTACTGTAGGCAGGCAAAATTAGTTAGTGCAAAGTCCTGTCAAACTGTGGAGTCATTCAGTGTTGTGGATATTTGGTTTCTGTGTTTTGAGTGTTTTTTTTGCTAATTATTTAACTCTTCTTTTCCAATTTTAATCCACTTACCTTTTTTAATGTTAAATTGTGTTTTTGTGGCAGTGGATTATATTTTTTGCTTTGTTTTCGAATTGTGGTGCTCCGTGTTGTGTTGCGTCTGTGCGCCTGAAACAAGGTGGGTGATCGTCTCTATTACCCGTCTAGATTTTAAATTTTTCTTAATAATTAATTTTTTATTGCTTAGTTTTGTGTCGAAGCTTTTTTTCTTTATTTTTATTTATTTGTAGTCTCTTTTTTTTTTGTAGGTTAGAATTTGTCTTGTATGCATTTTTGTGGTGTCACCTAAATGTATGCAACGTTTTGCAATTTCTTTTTATTGGCTCTCAAACTTTTTTTTTCTTTTTCTTTTTTAATTTTTTTCTTCTTTTAATTTTCAAATTCTGCCTCAAATTCGGGGGTCATTTTCTTCACAATTAACTTTTTTTATTTATATATATATATACATATATATTTTTTTTTATAATAATTTATATATATAATTATGGCGGACAATCAATTGTGCAAGAGGTGTTTTTCGGAAATCGCTCGTGATGGGATTTCCTGTGACGGGGTATGTGGAGGCGTTTTCCACCCTTCCTGCCTTAATACCAAGGTCAGCAGCAAATCGTCGGCTCCTAGAGGGCGTACTTGCGGCGAATGCTCTGACATTAAACCCTGTCATGTGCTGAGATTGGTGAAGGACATCTCTGACGTTTTTCTCGTTGGTCACGAAAAGGTCATGGATCGTCTTAACTCTTTCTCCAGTAACATCTTGCACTTTCAAATGTTAGCCGATGACGTCCAGTCTATCAATGTTCGGCTTGACACGTTGTCTGACACTCTGGGCTCTGCTGTGGCCAATACGGGTTCCTTGATTGAGAAATTTGAGAAAATTTCTTCCCGAGTTGCAACAGCTCTAGAGTCGTTAGACGACATACATTCGGCGTTACTTAATCCGGTCGCCACTTCTTCCTCCTGCACTTCTAGCTCCTCGGCTTCTGTCCATCCCATATTGGACGATATCAAAAGGAATACAAAACGTGTAAGGGTTGATATTGAATCGCTATCATCAGCAGTGATTCAAAATCACAATGCCCTGAGCTCTCTGTCCTCAAGATTGGAGAGCTTCGTTGTTTCCAATAAGACCTCCTCAGCGACGGTAGAATCTGATGACGCCCTGCAAGTTGAGGAGCAGCCTTTGCCTTTACCCTGCCCCGCGGCTACTTCTCGTTCGGAGAATGTCTTCTTGCCTCAGGAGGCCGTCAATCCAACTGTACCTAGTACAAAGGCGCGTCGTAAAAGTCGCAGGAAAAATCGAGATCGCCAAGCCGTCATTGGTGACGGTGTCACCTTGAGTTCCTTGCCCCGCGTTCCAGAGACTGAGTCGACCTCTAGGCCGGTCTCGGTATCCACCTCTTTGCCTCTAATAGTGGCCAACCCCCCGGTCACTGAAGCTACAGCTCCCCAAGAACCGTGCACCCCTCTAGTTACGATACCAAGACCTTTAGATATCTTTATATCACGGTTCTCTCCTCAAACTACGACGGAGTCTGTCTGTGAATATTTAAGGAAAAAATCTATAGACCCTGGAACTGTTTCATGCAGAAAAGTCAACAAGGCTTCCAAGCCTGTTGCTTCTTTCGTTTTGTCTGCACCGCCCGTTATTGCCGAGACTCTCTTAGATCCTGGTTTCTGGCCTGCTGGTGCTCTTACCAAGCTCTTTGTTCCGCGTACCCGTACTCGAGCACCTCACTCAATCGTTTCCATTCCGAGAACACAAAGGATGTCAAAAAACTTGAGACCCTCTCCCTCTACTACCAAAACGTAAGGGGGACAAGGTCAAAAACTAACGACATCCTTCAGGCATCGATGGCTAGCGGGTTCGATGTCATAGCGTTCACGGAAAGCTGGCTTCACGAAGGCATTCTTAATGCTGAACTCTTCGATTCCTCCTACCAAGTCTTTCGGAGGGACCGTCACACTGACTCGGAAGCTCGCGGAGGTGGCGTACTTCTTGCATGCCGCAGCCACCTTAATTGTAACCCAATTTCGCTTCCTAGTTTCTCTAGCCCCTTGGACATTGAGCTTGTCGCTCTCAAGATTTCTTTTTCAAAATCAAATCTCTTCCTGTTGTGATGCTATATCCCACCAGATATGATAAGCACACTTGACGATGGAGGTTTAAGCCTCTATGATATTCTCATCTCCTGTGTTGATTATAGCCTGAATATGATGAACACTGGTGATGAATTACTTCTTCTTGGCGACTTCAATTTACCCAATATTCAGTGGGTATTTGATGAAGCTGACGATAACTACCTCCCCGAAGGCAATTTTAATTCTAAGGAATCCTGTTTTCTCAATTCCTTATTCTCACTCGGCCTTAATCAAATAAGTGGTGTGACTAATGTGTTAGGGAGGCAGTTGGATCTTGTATTCTTTACTGACTCAGGAAACATGATTGTTGAACCCAGTCCAATAGTCATGACGTCCGTTGACAATTACCACCCTCCTCTCTTACTAAATTACTGCTTCAACTCAAAGAACAATCCTTGTCCGGAAGCGGTAACCCATTCCTTCAACTTTAAGAAGGCTAACTTTAATGAACTCTCATCTAAGCTTGCCTTGATTGATTTCAACAGCTTACTTTCCTCAATTGAGTTGGATGTCGATGTGGCACGGTTTTACGCCGTACTATATGAAGCTATTGCTTCATGCGTACCTTTTGAGCCCCAAAAATTGCGCAGTTCATCTCCACCTTGGTACAACAATGAGCTGAAGCATTTAAGGAATCAGAAAAATAGACTCTGGAAGACCTATTTAAAAAGGAAGGATTCTCCGAGTCTTATTACATTTACTGATTGCTATAACAGATTTCGTTTACTCTCTTCTGCTCTGTATGGCGAATATCTCAGCAGCATGAGGGACCAGGTTTATACTGATCCTAGAAACTTCTTCAAATTTGTCAATTCCAAGAAAAAAACTGATAACTACCCAAAGACTATGCAGCACACTAACTGGTCAAGTAGTGAGTCTTCCTCGATTTGCAACATGTTTGCTTCATTCTTTCATCAATCCTTCACCCCGTCTAATTTTCAACCTAATGACAATAATTTTCGTCACATAACTCTACACCGAGAAGCTACTAGTTTATCTCTCTCAATCTCCATTGACGATATCATGAAACATATTGATGAACTCCCATACGATTTCACTTCCGGCCCTGACGGTATCCCTCCTGCTGTCCTTAAATCCTGTGTGGAGGTTCTCCAGTGTCCACTGAAAACCCTTTTTCAAAAGTCCCTGGATAAAGGATACTTCCCTACTCTTTGGAAGAATTCGTTCATAATTCCTATTCACAAAAGTGGTAGCAAGAACGAAATATCGAACTACAGACCAATTGCCAAGCTGTCTGTCATACCGAAGCTTTTGGAATCAATCATTTATTCTGCAATCGTGCCCATCTGCAAAAAACTTATTTCTACAAACCAACATGGTTTCCTTCCAGCTCGTTCCACGACCACCAATCTCCTTGAATTCACTTCCCATGCTGTTGAAGGCTTCGTTTCCGGTTGCCAAACTGATTGTGTTTACACTGATTTCAGTAAGGCATTTGACAAGCTTTCCCACTCCATTATACTTTTCAAACTAAAAAAGTTAGGTTTCCCTGAAGCCCTTCTATTATGGTTCCAGTCCTACTTAGCTGACAGGACCTACCAAGTCCTTTTCCGTGGATCCAAATCCGCGACCATTGAGGCGTCATCCGGTGTCCCTCAAGGCAGTCATCTTGGCCCTATCCTCTTTATTCTTTCTATTGATGATATTGTTACCTTGCTAAGACACTGCAGAATCCTGATTTATGCTGATGACATCAAATTGTACCGTCGCGTAAAGAGTATGGAGGACTGCAAACTTTTGCAAGTCGACCTCGACACCTTTTACTCCTGGTGTGCTAACAACAACCTGGTTCTTAATATTAGTAAATGCGAAGTCATGACTTTTTGTAGGCGACGTGATCCTATAATTTATAACTACTCATTTTCTAGTGAGGGTGTCCCCCGTGTTAATTTTGTCAAAGATCTCGGGATTAGATTTGACACCAAGCTGGACTTTGCTTCTCATATCAACTATATTTCTACCAAGAGCAGCTTAGTCTTGGGTTTTATTAAAAGGTGGTCCAAAGAATTTAATAGCACCCTGATCACTAAACACCTCTACATCTCCCTTGTCAGACCTTTACTTGAATATGCGTCCCAGGTTTGGTCTCCTTACTATTCTTCGCATGTTGGAAAAATTGAGTCGGTTCAACGTAGGTTCGTTCGATTCGCATTGAATCACCTTCCTTGGGAAGACCCTTTAATTCTTCCACCATATGAATACCGACTTAAGTTACTCAACTTAAAAACTCTCCACAAGCGTCGTGAGGTGGCCGATGTTGTTTTCGTCCACCAGCTTCTTAATGGACGTGTCGACTCAGGTTTTCTAAGGCGCCGTGCGTCGTTTAGAGAGAGCCGATACAATCTGAGAGGACCACCGCTCTTACACATCAACTCCTCTAACACCAATTATGGCCGATTTGAGCCTGTTAATCGCATGTTCATTAATGTAAATAAAAATATTAATGTTTTTAGCGTGAGCACTAACAAGGACCTGCTTAAAAGGAGTCTATTTGTTGTCTCATGACTGTTTATGTGTTTTGCATGCAATTTTTATTGGTACTTAATCTTTTATGTTTGCATGTCTCAGCTGAGCCACAGCAGTGGTAAATATTTCTCAGCCCTGCTGGGAAGTGCGCCTTCTGCGTTAGAAGGGAAACTCTATATATGTATATATATACATATATATATTCATATATGTATGTGTGTGTAGGTATATATAGATTTTCATGCTTAGCTGAAAAGTGCGCCTTCTGTGCTAGAAGGGTTAACTCTTGAGGATAAATAGATTTTGGCATGCTGAAAACGATCCCGTTGTCAGATTTGCCCTATCATTCCATAGTTTTGAGATATTTAACGCGCAAAAGTGCAAAAAACACGCTTTTTGGCACTTTTAGGTTAGGATTGCTCAAAATCCTGACGTGATAGGGCAATTTGGCCAACGGATTCGGATTCAGCGCGAAAAAATACTTAAAATACGACTATTAAATTGAAAAGAAAAAAACCTTGCAGGCCTGTGTAATCTTTTGTATAAAGAAATGTTATGTATTTAATTGCTCATTATATTTTTTTACTTATTTTATAAGTAGGTACATAATAACAAAATGCAGGAATTCAAATTAATATTATTGCCTATAAGGGGTTGTGAAGAAGTGGTAATCCGCCCTCTTGAGGCCGCCGCCATGGATTTTACGACATAGCATATTGTATTCTACTTATCATACCCTTTCATTTGATACCCATGTCGAGGGGGTGGTGAAGAAAATGGTAATGCATCCTCTTGAGATGGCCGCGGTGGATCTAACTATTTATTGAGTATACTATATTGCTTATTGTATTCTACTTATCATTCCCTTTTATTTGATACCCATGTCGAAGGGGTTGTGAATAAAATGGTAATCCGCCCTCTTGAGATTACGGCCATGGATCTAACCATATATTGAGCATACTATATGGCTTATGGTATTCTACTTATGATACCCTTTCAATTGATACCCATGTTGAGGGGGTGGTGAAGAAGTGGTAATCCGCCTTCTTGAGACCGCCGCCATTGATTTTACGACATAGCTTTTTGTATTCTACTTATCATACCCTTTCATTTGATACCCATGTCGAAGGGGTTGTGAAGAAAATGGTAATCCGCCCTCTTGAGATGACCTCCATGGATCTAACCATATATTGAATATATTATATCGCTTATGGTATTCTACTTATGATACCCTTTCAACTGATACCCATGTTGAGGGGGTGGTGAAGAAGTGGTAATCCGCCCTCTTGAGACTGCCGCCATGGATTTTACGACATAGCCTATTGTATTCTACTTATCATACCCTTTCATTTGATACCCATGTCGAGGGGGTGGTGAAGAAAATGGTAATGCATCCTCTTGAGTTGGCCGCGGTGGATCTAACTATTTATTGAGTATACTATATTGCTTATTGTACTCTACTTATCATTCCCTTTCATTTGATACCCATGTCGAAGGGGTTGTGAAGAAAATGGTAATCCGCCCTCTTGAGATGACCGCCATGGATCTAACCATATATTGATATACTATATCGCTTATGGTATTCTACTTATGATACCCTTTAAATTGATACCCATGTTGAGGGGGTGGTGAAGAAGAGGTAATCCGCCCTCTTGAGACCGCCGCCATGGATTTTACGATATAGCTTATTGTATTCTACTTATCATACCCTTTCATTTGATACCCATGTCGAGGGTGTGGTGAAGAAAATGGTAATGCATCCTCTTGAGAATGCCGCGGTGGATCTAACTAATTATTGAGTATACATACTATATTGCTTATTGTATTCTACTTATCATTCCCTTTCATTTGACACCCATGTCGAAGGGGTTGTGAAGAAAATGGTAATCCGCCCTCTTGAGATGACCGCCATGGATCTAACCATATATTGAGTATACTATATCGCTTATGGTATTCTACTTATGATACCCTTTCAATTGATACCCGTGTTGAGGGGGTGGTGAAGAAGTGGTAATCCGCCCTCTTGAGACCGCCGCCATGGATTTTACGATATAGTTTATTGTATTCTACTTATCATACCCTTTCATGTGATACCCATGTCGAGGGGGTGGTGAAGAAAATGGTAATGCATCCTCTTGAGATGGCCGCGGTGGATCTACCTAATTATTGAGTATACTATATTGCTTATTGTATTCTACTTATCATTCCCTTTCATTTGATACCCATGTCGAAGGGGTTGTGAAGAAAATGGTAATCCGCCCTCTTGAGATTACCTCCATGGATCTAACCATATATTGAGTATACTATATCGCTTATGGTAATCTACTTGTGATACCCTTTCAATTGATACCAATGTTGAGGGGGTGGTGAAGAAGTGGTAATCCGCCCTCTTGAGACCGCCGCCATGGATTTTACGATATAGCTTATTGTATTCTACTTATCATACCCTTTCATTTGATACCCATGTCGAGGGGGTGGTGAAGAAAATGGTAATGCATCCTCTTGAGAAGGCCGCGGTGGATCTAACTATTTATTGAGTATACTATATTGCTTATTGTATTCTACTTATCATTCCCTTTCATTTGACACCCATGTCGAAGGGGTTGTGAAGAAAATGGTAATCCGCCCTCTTGAGATGACCGCCATGGATCTAACCATATATTGAGTATACTATATCGCTTATGGTATTCTACTTATGATACCCTTTCAATTGATACCCATGTCGAGGGGGTGGTGAAGAAGATGGTAATGCGTCCTCTTGAGATGGCCGCGGAATCTGACACCATAATTGTGACTAACCACTTTTTTATGAACACATTTTGTTAATCATCTAATGCCATCTGGCATCAATAGTGCGAGAAAACACTTTTCGACTAACTAGTAGCACCATCTCATTTATTGAGCAATTGAAATAGCTTATAGCGCCATCTGATAGAATAATTTTGAGTACCCACTTTTTTAGACTGAAGGAGAACAAAAAAGTTCGTTTCGAAATGTAAAAAATGTAAAAATAAAGAAAACGAAGAATGATAGAAAAAAAAACTAATGGAATAATAAATTATTTATATTGTGGTTATCGGTTACAAATGAAAAATTACTTATAATGCTTATAAAAAGGTGATAAATCGCATAATTTTATTAAAAAAACACCTTGTTTTCCATGTTTAGGCGTAAATAAGGCTTTAGCTGTTTGCCCTTACGAACTCGGCAAACTACCGCTTGCCTTGATAGACTCCGAAACCGCTCATCCGATTGGCATAATTTTTTGGATATAGGGGTTTTCGGGTACGGGGAGTGTTCCTAGCTGGTCTATTTTGCTCTATCTCGAACACTTCGGGTAGCTGTAGTGTACCGATATGGTAAAATCTCGAACTTTTGTATGGGAGGTACTCTTCGAATCACTGCTAAAGAGCTCAAATCCATTTTATTTTCGTTTTTTTTCCGAAAAAATACGATTCCCAAAGTTTCAGATCGATCGGAGTTGATTTACTGGTAGTTGCGGTACAATTTTGTTGGATTTTTCGCGAACGACGCGGTTCCCTGAACTTGGATTGAAGTAGCTTCGACTGTATGAGCCGAGTTTAGAAATCTATGGCTTAAATAAAAGGTCTCGAAGCCAAAAAGACAACAAATTCAATAATCGTATGTTTATCACTTTTACTTTTTGAGATGTGGTACTTGGAAATTTTCATAGATTTCAAGTTCCTTCATTTTTCAAAATATAACAATTCGTATTAGAACACACCTGTTTTCATTTCTATTTGGAAAAATCATTAATTTACCTTTCGAACGGTATGTACTTTTCCCACAACATTATTATTTTCATCTCAATTTCATTCAATGAGTTAAATAATACTTTCCATATATATAAAAATGAATCATTGTTTTGTATGTAATCGATGTTTGAAAAATTGGCTGTATGAAATGACTGAATGGGTGTTGTTTGTGTTAGAAGACCTCAATAGCAAGGTTTATGTACATATATAGTTTTCATGATTATGTTTGTTGGTATTTTGGTAATGGCGCTTGAAAAAGAATTGTCAATATCCCTATTGGAAAATTTTTTCTTCGCATTGAATTGATATGATTTGTATGCGAAATTGGTTTGTTTTATTAAATGAAATAAAAAAAGTTAAATCGTTCTAATAATGGATTGCAACAGCGATAGTGGTGTCAAATTATAAATGCATTAAACGAAGTGGAGTGGAGTGCGTTTACATGTTACTCTCATTGATTGGGCTGGCGTACACGGATCAATATTTAGCACTTGGTTAACCGGTTTGTTTTCATACTCTCGGGGTACATGGATTAACTTATTATCCTTACATGGGATATCAACGTGTATGTCCGAGTATTGTTTCCTTATCTTTAAGGCATTTGTGCATGTGTTTGTTTTTAAGCAAAATTTTTGTTGAACAAGGTACAGCACTTCCCTCTCTTCATTTTGACCCAATTTTTATGTTAAAATGGACTTTATTTAGTAGTGTTCGACAAAAGCTTATGTGGAAAAGAACAAAAAAATATGAAAGTTGGCGCAGCCGAGCGGTCACTTTAACAATATTAGTTAAGTTCAGTAAAAAAATCGATACAATTCGAAGCGAACGTTGGAAAATCACTATAAACGTTGATGCAATGTGTGTCGGAAAGCATATGTCCAATATCAATATGGTCGCCAGATTTGTTCATAACTTTTATTTGCAATCCACAATGGGAGGGGATTGAATCGTGATGCATGTTAGAAATGTTCAAAAATGTAATCGGGGACGATGGTTACCCGTTGTATCGTCGTCGACCGACTAAGGTCAATGGCAAAGAGATAGCTTGGAAGGTTAATGGTTACGATTGTGAAGTTGACAATCGTTGGGTCGTATTCTATTCGGCATTATTGTCTAAGACGTTCAATTCTCACATAAATGATGAATTTTGGAATTCCGTTAAATCAATCAAATACAGATTCAAATATATCACGAAAGGGAGTGGCATGGCTGTTTTTGGTGCTGCTAATGCAAATACGATCGATGGAAATAATACAATATTAAATGGGACGTTATGTTAACAATAATGGAGCGTTATGGCATTTTTTTTTCATTTGCCATTCATAAAAGATATCCAACTGTGGTTCATTTGGTAGGTCATCTCGAAAATGGCCAGCGTATATATTTTACAACGGATAATGCAGCGGGAAGAGCTGAATGACAACCATCCACCACATTGATGGGTGCAGCAAGGCGTACCGGGCACCAGCTAGTTGTTAAAATAAAATTAAACACATAAAAAAGGTCTTTGGAAATAATTATTAAAACGGATGAGTTGAAGCAAAATGTTAAATTAAAAAATTAATTTAAACAATTATTATAAGAAAATTCAATAAAATAATAATCAAAACAAAATAATAAAATCAACATTTTTATGCAAATATTTTGACACCTTTGGTAGAAAGTGTGATAATTTTTTTAAAAATGAATTTTGATTGCGTATAAGCTATTGAATTTAGCGAAATCATAAGCTTAGTATCCTGTTCGTGCGGAATTCAGACTCCCCTTTAAAATACATGTAAAACAGTGTGCGGAATTCAGGTTAGAGAACGGTTTGAATTCCGTCCATAAAACCTAGTATCCTGTTCGTGCGAAATTCAGATCCGTAAATGAACTTTGTACTCTAGAAAACAGATGGCGTTTTTTTTAATGGAGACTTCTTGTTTCTTTTTTCGCAGGATACTTAGCTTCAAGAAATGTATTTTGTATTTTCATGAGCGGCAATTTAGAAGAACATAACATCTAATAGATGTTATAATTTTTCTTTATACAAGAATAGAAGATATTTATTTAATTTGAAATCCTTGGAGCCAACCAACACTTGCTGCTACGCTCCTTCTAATACTATGTTGTTCTTATGAAAAATCTAAATGCTCTCCAAGTTTATTTTTTCTATTGTTGTAAGCATTTTTTTTAGTTATTTGTACAATTTAAAAAAAACACTCGAGTTTCGCTTAAAAAGAAATATTTCTCTTTTTGTCCAGCCCTAGTTCTCATTCCGTTTGTTTCAGCTGTCTTAAAAGCGACTGGACTCAAAGCGAACCGTCTAAACAAATTTTCGCTTTGGGGCGCCCCAAAAGGAGAGACAAAGCGAACCGTCTAAACAGGCACCTACGCTCCGATTAATTGTGTTCCCAATCCCAGTGAACGTGCATTTTAATATCGATTTTTTTTACACAAAAAGTGAGTTGGTGTTGCACTGATGGGTTTAAAACTCTGCCACGTCAACATTTTTGTCCACACAATCGTCACACCCAATTTTATTGAAAAACGCCAGCTGCAATAACCACAGTCCATCGAACGTTTCAACGCTTCTTTCATAATACATGGAACTGTCACTCGGTTAATTTATTCAATTAAATAGGGGATGCTGAATCCGGGGGAAAAAAATGGAGGACGATGTTTGACATTGCAACGTCAAGCTGTGCATTTTATTATCTCTCAAGTAATTTAAATCCTTAAACGAAATATCCTTTGTAAACGTTTTGAGAAACCGCACCGAGTCCTCTGTGTATGCAATATTGAACTGGTTCTTAAGGGACGTTTGTATGCTCGTTTCTTCAAAATGCCAGGAGCTAATCCTGCTGCTTTCAGTTCAGTACAGGGAGTTATTGTCTACCGAGATGCTGGATGGGTGTTCAAAAATCCTCTGTAACACACAAAAAAGCTGAATTTCCAAACACAAAAAACGCACTCAAAAGACAACCATAGAACGTGGGGAATGCGAAGACAGGAATTGAATTCCTGTTGGAAATATGTAGAATATTTCTGAGGCAGTATGGAGAGGGCCCTCTTAAATGGTAAAAACCGAAAGCCCGTCGGCGACACTAAAACAAGAAGAAATGGCAAAACAGGATACCAAATAACAAACAAAATGAGATTCTCCATTGAGGAAAATCTTATCTGAAAGTCGGTATCATGCGACCCCGGCGAGGGGTGAAGGGTGTGAACCGACGACTTTGGAGCTGGGTATCTTTCAAGATGAGTCAAAGCTTTCAGCACAACTGTCTTCTGCTGCTCCTTCTCGCTTTATATTATCTTAAGCAAAATTTTTGGAGGAAAGTAACGTTAGAAGCACGATGGAGATGAACTTCGCAGGGGGTGAGCTGCCCCCAACAAACCCTGCCCTTTGCCAATATTATATGCCTTGGTCTCTCAACCACGCACAAAACGACGTGCAGGGGCGTTGGCAAAGTTGCTGCTGTCATTTTGGGGAGATGCCTGTATTATTTACGTGAATACGATTTTGTTTTTGTTAAAAGATTTGTGCTGTCAAACGGAAACGAGCGCAATATGTTTGGGGGGCTTTCTGGTCCCTACATCTGCTTGTGTAAGCAATACAACTCGATTGGTATCTATCGCATTATATTCAGATTGCTCTCGTTGCTAGCTGTGGGCTTGGTCCATCCTAGTGGTCCTCGTATCGTCTTTATCGGAATTTCATGTCCGCCGCCCAAGGCTGCTGCCTTTTAAATAAATTAAATCTACTGCGATTATCAAATTTGTTTTCCTGCTTTTATGGCTGATTTCGGTATAAATCTTTTAATAGCACTTTTCAATTTTGTAATATTGGAACAACTAGTTGCTAGGAATTTATATGGATTGATTTCTTGTAAGTTGAAAAAAAGTTCTCTCTATATTTTCGAAAATTGGCCATCCCAGTAGGAGGACATAAAAATTAAAAGACTGGAAAGAAAAACATGTAAAATGATTAAAATCAATACATTAGTAGTACATTAATTAAATATACTTGAAAAGGAGGAACGGACACAAATTAAAAACGTACGAAAAAAAATGACAGAAAAATATAAATTAAAAAATGGTATCCAATCAGTGGTCCTATTAGGGGTCGTCCATTAATTACGTGAGGCGTTTAAGGGGGAGGGGGTCGTAGGTATGAAGTGGGGGGATCTCGTCAAATATCACGTGATTTTTTTTTCTCAAGAAACTGTGTAAAATTGCTAAAAAGCTGAGCACTAAAACATGTTACCCCCACAAGACTCCCATTGACTTACAGGCCGCCAGACCCGGCCCGATGAACGCCAAACAATACTTAGTCTGACTGACGGATGCGGACTTCAGGTATCCGCCTGACAAGCCGTGGAATGTAGGTGACGTCATGATTCCCTACATACCTACAGGCGAAGACGACAGTTTAGCATAAAGATTGTTAATTCAAGTGCAAAAATGTTCATGGCCTCAATGAAAACTTTATAGGCACAAACAGATTGTTGACCGGTAAAAACCTTTAAAAAACTCGGGCCACCATATTTGTTGACACAAAAGATCTTCAGGCACAAACTGACGATAAATGCCCACACATGTGAAACGGGGCCTTAAAATATGGCTAAATCCTACATAAAAATGTTTATTCGAACGCCAGAAAGTAGCATAGTAGCCCCTCGATGGTTTAGCCGCCACCGGCCAGCAAAACACGTGACTCGAGGAATGCTGCGGCCATTAGAATAATTTTTTTTATGTGGGAAAACCAAGCTTAGGAATCACCCTTTGTAATACCAGTCTGTCATGTCGTTCAGGTCATTGTGCAATATCTAGTAGCACGCTTGGTTGGAAAGATAGAAGAGAAAATGATAGGATTAGGGGGGTCTGGGGGTTGTTGGAGCAAGTGGCGATGAACCATACGTTTAAATTCTTGGTTGTTGTACGAGTTCGGGAAAACCGACTGAAATATATAATAAGCTATGAGTTCAACTCAAAGTATTAACCCAAGTGAACATCCACCCAAAATTTACTAAAACACCCTCAACAACGTTGTAAGCTACAAATTGAATTTAACAATATTCACCTTGTTCACCACCTCATCAACGATGTAAGCTACCTTTATCAATTAAGCAATCATCGAATTGCAAAGAAAACCTCTACAACTTTGATCACTAAATTCCCAAACTTTAGGAATTGAAAAAAAAAATAAGTAACGAGAAAAAATGGTAGAAATATAATTCACCGAATCGCCAAAGTAAACGAGAGAGAAAAAAATGTAGATTTTTATCAATATTTTGAATAAGGTCCTCACCTGATTTCAATAGTGAAAGAATAACGGAAGAAGGATTAACTGTTTTTCATGATTGCATACAAAGGAAAGGGGGTAATTCGTTGATGGTCGAGTCCCAGCAACGCCAGGAAAGTTAATAACTTGTTAATGGTCGAGCCCCAAAAACAAACGGAATGTAGGAAAAGGAAAAGAAAAAAAGGGTTAAGTTCAAAACCAACTTATCTCGTCGATGATCTGGTCCTAAGAGGGAGATCGATTCGTACGCAACAATGTTTATTAATTTGCTTGAATTCAATTCAAGAGGGAACACACAAGAAACCCGTAACGTGAAGTGATCTTTGCTTCGGTGATAGAAGGAGGGATGAAATTTTATACGTAGGCATGTGTTGAGGTGATAGGTGTTGCCAGAGTAAAATTTGAAAGAATATCGTAAATTTTAAGTGAATGTTTGATTATAATAAACATAAAATTAAATTAGTAGATATCGATAACGATGTAATGTGGTGCTGATTAATGTCCAAGATCGCCAGATATGATGATGTTACATGTTGATTAATGTCCACTGTAGCCGAATGATCTTCCTTTCTCAAGTGGTTCCGAGACATGTGTAATTGAACCTGTTCAGCGTGAATTAAATGTTATTCATTTGAAATAAAAAAGCATTAAATACCCTAAAGGTGGTTCGGTGATTGCACTTTGAGCAGACAAATTCAACGGATCACTAAGGAAAATTCCTTGCCGTAAAAGAATTAAACATATATTAGTGCAGTTTATTCAACAAAATACATGAAATACGTAGGTACTTTATAAGTTGGGTTCAACAATATGAATAATTTATGTAGTTCATCAATTCACCTATTATGTTGACCAAGATATTTGTAGCTATAAGCTAGTCTGCTGGAATTTATCAAAAAATGAGGCTATGTAAAGAATGGCATAGTTTTTCTCCATACCAAGTATGGTATACCAAGTGAACCTTATTTTTTATTTTGCTATGGCATTTTTAAATTCTTCTGCTCTCGGCCCTGATGACTCCTTTTCTGGGCCATCTGCACGTCCGTTGTCTGTTACTGCAGTGTTAGAGTTATGCTTTCAGCTTCAAGAAACGAATCACCTTGTGGTTCTTTAATTCTATCACCAAACTGCTTTCGTTCACTCTCGATATTTTAATGACAGTGTCTATTGCGAGACAGAACGTCATGGCGCTCAGGGCCATCATCACCTTAATGTCGATAGAGAAGAATTTATGATAATAAATCAGATAGTGTGCAAGTGAGCTAAGCCAGCACCATGTGCATTTTACATTTAGGACTAAAATTCAACAAAACCTATGCAAAATCCTTACAGACAAGGAATTTTTTGCAGGTCATCCTTCTACAGCGAATTATTTCTAGATCTAAATACTGAACTTAGAATAAAATTGGATATTTTTTGATTTGTCATTTTAACAAATTGGACCGCACATAGCATTGTGTAAAAAAAATAAAAAAAATATGAGTTGCTTAAGACCACACTTTAGAAGTAAAACTTTTGTGCCCAACGGCTAGTAATATGCAATAGATATAGTGGAAAGTCTGTCGGATCTAAAGTACGCTTGAGAAAATTCAGGCCAACGACAGATGCAGGAAGAATAGTGACGAATCTACTGACGGACTTTATACAAATACTATTTGAAAATATCAATATTTATGAATTCCTATTTACATTAAAACCTAAAAGTAACCGAGTAAAAATAATTTTTATTGGATAATTTTCTTAAAAGCATACACGCGGTGCACCTAGTACGTATAGCATATAAGTGCGCATCCCACACGGGTATGCACGCTTCCGCCACAGGCATGGATACTACCGCCACAGGCACGAAAATCTAAACATTCGCCTCATGGAAGTAAGCTGGTGACATATGCAAGCGTACATGCATTGCATTCAGAGGTTCATAAAATTGCATGGTTTTTTCCCGTCCCGGCTTTCACACATAACCCGAAAATCTAAGTAACGAGTGCATGCAAGGTGGATGTATGGCTTCCGCACTATGCCGGGTTATGTTAACTAAGACACGTTTATTTATGATTCTGTTTTATATCGTATATTTATACTACGTGTGCACAATATTTTTTATAATTGATAGTTTTATTTTATTTAGGTATATATATATATATGTAATATATTTATTTATTATATTTGTATGATTAGTCACTTCACTATCGCGTGTCGCTTAGATGTCACTTTTGAGGAGCCTCTTATGGACAGTGTACAATGAAAAATTGGAGATGCCGGAAATTGGCTATCTCACTTTGGCCCGGGGAAAACGGCAAGATCACTGAACTTTGCGTTCGGTGATCGATGGAGTGTTCCGACTGATCGTTTTGATCGTGTCGGAAGTTGTTGTGTGACATTGCGTAAAGTTTGGTAATTAAACTTTACGCGGTCACTACATACTCCCCCCCAGCGTAGCGTTAACGGAATGTTACCGCTTTAGGTGGCTTAACTTCGTTGTCGCGGTCACAGCCGAAGGCTGGTTTTAGCCTGTCGATGGATATTGACTTGGTTGTGCCGTTCAATTTGACGACGAAGTGTTTTCGTAATCGTTTGATTACTTCGTATGGGCCTTCATATGGAGGTTCGAAAGGTTTTCGAACTCTGTCGACTCGTATGAAGACATAGTCGGCGTTCTCCAGGGCTTCTGGCACGTAAACATCCTTTTGGACGGGTTGCCGAGGATGTATTGCCTTAATGTTCTGCATATGTGAACGAAGGCGAGAGAGGAATTCTGATTCTTCAATTGGATTCTCATCCGTTGGGATAGAAATCGAATTGGGAAGTCTCAGATTCTGACCGTATACGAGCTCGGCTGGTGAGCATTGTAAGTCGGTCTTAATTGCCGTGCGTATGCCTAACCTGACAAAGGGCAAGTCTTCACTCCAATGAGTAGTGTTGTCCCTTGCCATTAAGGCTGCTTTTAGTTGCCTGTGGAACCGTTCAACCATCCCGTTTGCTTGCGGGTGGTAGGCGGTGGTCCGGATTCGATGAGTGCCGAGTAATTTGGCAACTTCATTGAACAGTTTCGATTCGAACTGCGTACCTTGATCGGTTGTGATCTCGAGTGGTACGCCGAATCGTGGGACAAATTCAGTGACGAATTTCTTTGCCACTGTTGAAGCTGAGATATCCCGAATTGGGTATGCTTCAGGCCATCGCGTGAATCTATCGACTATCATTAAGATATAAGAGTATCCACGAGATGGGGGTAGGGGTCCCACTATATCCATATGGATATGGTCAAATCTATTATTTGGAAGTTTGAAAGCTTCCAATGGAGATTTGGTATGCCTTGAAACTTTGGACTTTTGGCAACCTGGGCATGATCGAGACCACTCATTGCAGTCTTTATTGATCGATGGCCAGAAGTATTTCTTGGTAACGGCTCGTCTTGTAGCACGAATACCAGGATGAGAGAGACTATGTTCGGAGTTGAACGCTAGTCTACGTAAGGAAGTGGGTATATAAGGCCTTGGAATGCCTGTACTAGTTTCACACCACACCTGATGAGCGGTAAATGGTATTGGTGTGAGGACTAGTTTTACCCGTGAGCCGTTGCTGGGGTGCTCTTGTAGAGACTTTAGCTCTGTGTCACCTTGTTGAGCCTGAGCCAGTGTAGGCAGGTCGAAGGTGACCGAGTCGACGTTGTCGGTTGCTAGTGAGCGCGACAAGTAGTCTGCGACAACGTTTTGTTTACCCGACACATGCCTGATGTCTGTGGTAAACTGAGAGATTAGACCCAAATGTCTGGTCTGTCGAGGGGATCGTTCGGTCTTTGTGTGAAGGGCGCGAACCAGTGGTTTGTGATCAGTATAGACCACGAAATTGCGTCCTTCAACGAAGTAACGGAAGTGTTTGATCGCTGCATAGATTGCGAGAAGTTCGCGATCGAATGCAGAGTACTTCCGTTCTGTTGGTGACAGCTTTTTGGAATAAAAAGCTAGAGGTTGCCACCGATGACCGTTGAATTGTTCCAAAACGCCTCCGATTGCATAATCAGAGGCGTCAGTCGTAAGACTGTATTTTGCATCCTCGATTGGATGGTTCAGCAGAGTTGCTTCAGCCATCGAGGTTTTCACCTTGAGGAATGCCGCCTGACATTCTGCTGGCCAGTCAAAAACTTTATTGGCACGTGAGCGGTTGAGAAGGTCTCTCAAATGCTCGTTTATAGGCACCAACTGTTCAGCCAATTTTGGGATAAATCGGTGATAGAAATTCACCATTCCCAAAAACTTCTGGATCGATTTGACAGAAGTTGGAGGTGCGAGATCAACGATAGCCTGAACCCGATCGGAGGATGGAAGTATTCCATCCTTTGTGATGCGGTGGCTTAGAAACTTAATCTCTGTTGCACCAAAAACGCATTTCTCTAGCTTAATGGTTAAACCGAAGCTATCGAGGCGTTTAAAGAGCTCTTCGAGGTGAACGATATGCTCATCCTCGGTTTTACTGGCGATAAGTATATCGTCCAAGTATACATAAACGAAGTCGAGATCCCTCGTAACTTCATTTATGAACCTTTGAAAGGTTTGGGCTGCATTTCGTAAGCCGAATGGCATACGTGTAAACTCATATAGGCCGAATGGCGTAATGAGTGCAGTCTTATGCACGTCTTCTGGGGCGATTGGTATGTGATGATATGCACGTACCAAGTCAACCTTCGAAAAAATTGTGCAGCCGTGAAGATTCACGGAGAAATTCTGTATATGCGGGATTGGATATCTATCCGGCACAGTGACAGCATTAAGGCGACGGTAGTCGCCGCATGGCCTCCAATCATGTGAGTCCCGTTTAGGGACCAGATGAAGCGGAGATGCTGCGGGGGACGACGAAGGTCGACAAATCCCCAATTGGACCATATGGTCGAATTCTAATTTTGCCACCTTCAGTTTCTCCGGATGGAGTCGCCGAGCGGTGACAAATGGTAATTGCCCTTTAGTTACAATGTGGTGTTGCACATTGTGTTTAACCGGAAATAATTGGGCGGTTTTGTTAACGAAGCGTACTTCGTTAATAGCTCTTTGTATATGCCAATAACTCGGCATGGAAATGTTTCGGGGTTGTAGTCGACGGTAGCGCACACGTTAATGCGAAACTTCGTGCGCTTGTCGACTAAATGCCGATATTCAAAATCGACTGACAATTTGAACTTCGTTAAGAAGTCCGCCCCGATAATGGCTTTAGTGGTGTCGGCTATAATGAAGTTGTAAACGTATCGTCGGCGTAAGCCGAGTTCGAGTTCTAGCAACTTAGTGCCGAAAGTTCGGATCAGTGATCCGTTGGCCGCGTACAGAAGGACGTTCGGGCTACCGTTATGGGCCGGGAACGCCTTGGCGGGAACAATTGAAACGTCAGAGCCCGAATCAATCAGAAAGTCCATCCGATTGTTGGTGTCTCTGACGAATAAACGATATGAGCGGCCGGTTATATGCTCGCTCATGTCGATCCCCTGCCCCTTTAGTTTTTTTTAGGGGTGGAGGTGGCCTTTTTTTTTCGCCGGCTTGGCTTGGCCACCGTTGAAACTGCAGGGGGCTTTGCAGCTGCGTGCTTCACTACCGAAACGGTAGTGGAAATAGCACAAGCTACCCCTGGCTTGGTTCGTCCCTTGTGGCCGATTGGCCGAGGGCTGTCGAGGGCCGCCCTGCCGATTGGCAGGTGTTCGGCTTCTCGGCTTCCGCTGGCTGCGGTCAAGCTTATCTAGCCGGGCCGTCAGTTTATTGATGGCGCTTTGCAGCGCCACCAATGTGGGTTCCGCTGTGGCAGGTGTTGCGCGGACGGCGGAAGCGTATGAGGCGCCTCCGTGTGGAAGCACCTCCCATACTTTGTCCGCCGTTGCAGCCAGCCCGGCTAGTGTTTGGTCAGCGGAGGTGGCCAACGTGATCTGGATGGCCTGTGGAAGCCTCCGCTCCCACAGGTTCCGGATCAGATCATCGTTGACCGCCGATGACCCGCCAGCTAGTGCCTTCAGAGCCTGGAGAAACTCGGAAGGTTTCCGGTCTCCAGGCTCTTGCACTGATAGCAACTGCTCGAGCCGGCGCTTCTCGGAAGTGCCGTATTTCTCGAGCAGATGCTGTTTAACCTCTTCATAGGAGGCTGTGGTAAAGTCCACGGTGCTATGCCGCATCGCCGTTACCGCCTCTTCCGGCAATGCGGCCATTACATTGTACACCTTGATCCTGTCCGATTTGCAGCCCGCCAGTTGAAACATAATGTCAGCCTGATAGAACCAGGAGGCGGGCTGCTGTACCCAGAATTTCGGGATGTCGTATTTTGACACTTTAACGGCGTCGACACCCGAAGTTCCGGGCTTTGGCTCCTCTATTGCCGGTCTTTCCATGTGATCGTCTTGTTCCATGGATAAACCCTCGGCCCTTGACATTTTGAAAAAATAATTCAATCAAAAAAAATTTTAAAATACGAATGAATGGGAGAGGCGAATCGAAAACAGATTGAAATACAACAAAATCCCAATTGAAACGTGGAAATGACTCTAAACTTCTGATTTTGTTTCAATTTTGGAAATATATATAGTATATATATATATATATATATATATATATATATATATATATATATATATATATATATATATGTATGTTTAAATTATGTATAATAATATGTACCTACATATAATTGAAAAAAAATTTTATGCAAATGTGTATATGTCAATATAGTTATGTAGATATGTATATGTTTAAATTCAATTAGTTATTTTATATAATTTTCATGCAAATAAATGTTCAAAAGTCTGATTATCTTATCAAAATTGAAAATCAAAATTTTAACAATGAAGAGTAAAATGGCCTTATATCCAATATGGCTTTATATAAAGAAATAATTTTCTATTGTTCTCGAAAAAAAAATAGAAAACAAAACCGAAAAAAAAAAATATAATTGAGGATAAAAACTTAATATGTACTACCAATAATGCAAGAGTAAAAAAAACTTAAAATGCTAGTAATGCAAAACTATTTAAAATGCAAAACTATTTAAAATATAATTGTGTAACTAAATTTTGGCATGCAATTTTGTATATGTTTTTGAACAATATTAATTTTTAATAAATTATCTGTTGTGATGATGATTCGTTCGATTTCCTTTGGGATTCTTCCTCTGCTGCAGATCAATCGCACTTGTCTTCGAAATTCCGTATAAATATTTCTTCCAGCTTATGCGGAGCCCCAGTTTGATTTTTTTTTAATTTTGTTGCGGAGAGTATTACAGCAAATATTATAGCTGAGCCGTAATCGATGTTAACGGAGCAAATTGTATTGAAAAATATTTCTTTTTTATTAACAAAAAAAAAATATGATAAGAGAATATTATATCGATAAACGATTATTATTTTATTTGGCGACAACGTATTATATAGGAAATTGATGTGTTGTTATTTGTTTTATTATATATACAGGCACTTTTTCCCTCGTGTTTCGCCGTCGGGGTCACCAATATGGCTTCCGCACTATGCCGGGTTATGTTAACTAAGACACGTTTATTTATGATTCTGTTTTATATCGTATATTTATACTACGTGTGCACAATATTTTTTATAATTGATAGTTTTATTTTATTTAGGTATATATATATATATGTAATATATTTATTTATTATATTTGTATGATTAGTCACTTCACTATCGCGTGTCGCTTAGATGTCACTTTTGAGGAGCCTCTTATGGACAGTGTACAATGAAAAATTGGAGATGCCGGAAATTGGCTATCTCACTTTGGCCCGGGGAAAACGGCAAGATCACTGAACTTTGCGTTCGGTGATCGATGGAGTGTTCCGACTGATCGTTTTGATCGTGTCGGAAGTTGTTGTGTGACATTGCGTAAAGTTTGGTAATTAAACTTTACGCGGTCACTACAGATGTGTTTGTTGTTCATACTTATGTGTGCTATTTCAAATTCGGCATTACAGAAAAAGTTAAAAGTAGTTCGACCTTTGCGTGGCATGCATTCCATCAAGACCCTCTCAACTACAGGCCTCGTAGATGAATTTTTCGTGGTGGTGGTAATAGTCCCAAAACCAAAAGTCACCGCACACCGGAGTAACATGGCGCGGAAGCCGTACGCGCAGAATTTTTGTGTTTATTTTTGCAGTAAAAAGTGATAAAATATTGTATTTTAACACTTTTAACTGCACTTGGATTTATCAGTGAATAGTTTTTTAGTGATTTCATTAAAATAAATAAAACAAATTTGGTGATTAAGTGTGTTTAAGTGTTCAAATTGTTAAGGCGATCAACTTTTTTTTCACATTCACGGTGTTTTTTCATGTTTATTTACGAAAAAAATGTTGAATATTTAATGTTTTGTGTAGTTATGGAATTAAAAGTGACTTTAAAGTGATTAATACATATATTATGATATTATTATTAAAAATATAGGTGCCGAAAAACACTTCTCTTATTCACTTTTCCATTCGCACTTTTCTGTACTTATATGTTTAGTAATAATTGCAAAATAAATTAATTAATGACTTTAAAATCACTTTTAATTAAATATTCAGCATATTTTCCCTTAATATACACGAAAAAAACACCGCGAATGTAAAATAAATTGATCACCTTAACAATTAAGACACCAAAAATACACTAAATCACTATTTTTTTTATATATTTTTTTATTAAATCACTAAAGAAATAATCACTGATAATCCTTGTATGGTTTAAAGCGATAAATTTCAATAATTTACCACTTTTTACCACAAAACTATAACGAAAACACTCGCGAACGTACTCTGCGCCATTAAATTCTCAGCAACTGTCAAATTTTGGGATCATTCTCAGCAATGGTTGTATTAGTGCCTGATACAACTGCATGGCCTGTAGTTGAGAAGGTCTTGATTCCATTCATGGAACATTTCGTCAGGTCGGATTTGAATACACACACTTCTATATTATTTATGTCACCAGGCTTATGCATGCTCCGCTCCCGCTAAATTCATGATCATTAATAATTGCATCCGCATCGGCATAGATGATATCTTTTAGGGAGCCAATTAATTTTAAAGGGAGCAAAAATAAATGCAAAAAACAATCAACCTTTTTTCAAATGCTTCTTTCTAAGCGTAGTTGAAAATAATTTATTTTAGCTGATTAAACCGAATTTGAAGCATAAAGTTGAAAAAACATTTTTTACAAACCTTTATATTTTCAGTCGATGTAGGGATAGTTTCAGCCCTTTACTATTATCCCTTATCATAACATTTGCTTTGTTATAAATCAACCACTTTTGAATATAATTATAAATATTGCAAAAAATGTATTTTATTGGATTGTCTTTGATTATAATTAAAATTATCGCGAAAACCCTTAAAAAAGGGAGTTTTTAAGCATGTTTAAGGGGGGACTATGGTTAATTCGTGTAAAAAAACGCACTTTTTTGTGATTTTTTTTGTATGAATCAATTAACATTTATTTATTAACGACAATGGTACATTCTAGTATGATATTCGAAGAATATTCTGCAAAATTTTTATGAAGAAATATTGAAAAATACGGCAATGGCAGCAGTTTTTGTGGAGCGTCTCGGAAAAAAGTTGAATTGCGGTGCCCCTCATAACTCGGTGCAGGATCATCTCACATGAAAAAATAAAACAGATATCGTTAGATAATCGCTTTGCGCAGGTAACGCCGTAGCCGGTTTCTCGAAATTTCAATTTTTCAATTTTTGGGAACACTTTGAAGTAAAAAATGTATTTTTTGCGAAAAAAATCGGTTAATTTGTTATTATAAAATGAAAAATATTAACAAATTTGAAAAAAAAAAACTCTCCGGCGTTACCTCGTCAATTATGTATAGAAATAGTGTTCAAAATTTCAAAACGAACGGTTCAGTACTTTTAATGTTATGAGGGGCACCGACTTTGAAAACGTGAGTTGTGGGAAAAACGCTTTAAAGTTTTGAACACAAATAAATTCTAGTTCTAATCTTGAAATTGACAGGTATAAAAATAGCCATAACTTCGTCAATTTTGCTCCGATCGCCTTGAAATTTTAACACAACATTCTTGAAATATTATGCATTCATTTAAAAAAAAATGAAAAAAAAAATCTTATAAGCCATAGTTAAAGGTGACATGCATATTTTAAGACTGTGGGACCCCGATTTTCGTAATCAGCGACCCAAAAAACATATCAGGAACGATTTTCACAACAGTGTAATGTTTTGACATAAACGATTCGTCGATTTGTGCAAGTTAAAAAAATTGTAATTTAAAAAGGGGAAAGGCCCCCAACACATCTCACCAAAGGGGAAGTTGGTGCCAATTTAAAACAAGAGCACCTCACACATTTAACTCACCACTTCCTTTTGGTATTCTAAGCACCCAAACCACTGACAAACGGTTTAACAGCTTCGGTTTTATCAATTGAAGCGTGCAAAAAGTATTTTATATTGGAGACAATTACAAATTAAACGTAAGAAAGATGTATTGTTTATTTCTTCTTTCATTTTTTTCATTTTTGTTTACATCGTTTGGCATTTTAAGAAAGTCTCAAGTGTTTATACCGTTACTTCCCGGCAGTGCCACATGTTTGGCCACGCCAAAAGCCGATCCACTTGCTCAGGCTGCGCCGAAAATTCTTGTCGTATATGCCGTTTCCAACATGTCAGTCAACTCCAAAGTGTCCGCGGCATAAGCATGGCTACTGACCAAACCACAAGAAAAATCTGAAACAATTCACCTCTACATAATGGTGAATTTGTATTCCTATAATGAGATAAAGCAAAGTCTGGGCGACAACGTAGCTAACAGGCCAGAAAATTTATGCAGTAAGGCAGAGTGTATTTTAACTGTTACACACACAGCTCCGAGTTTCTTCATCTCTTGTACCCCGTCCCCCCATTTCCGATCGTTATACGAAAGTTCTGACGATTTTTCATGTGTGAGAGCGTTACGCGAATGAAATTGATTCACTCTCATGTAAATTTTTTAAGCAAACGTCCGTAAAGAAGTTTTACTTCAAAAAATATTACCCCTATTCTTTGAATTTTGATTGGCCTTTTTTTAATGTGGAAGACTAAACCTCAAAACAGAGCTGGATTGTTCTGTTGGAAATTATTATTTTTACCTTTGACCCAAAGGCCCTCAACATTGTTGAAAAGACGCCGTTGCTTTACATTTTTAATTTCAAACAATCTCTTATTAAAGAAAAGCTTTAGTCAAAAGAACTTTCTATTATTTGTTATTCGTATATTTTGGTCTGCCCTTATATTTTTCAATTCCTTTCACCGCAGTCAAACATAAATTGCACCAAACACCACCTATTTATTTTTAAAAGTGAAGAATTATTTTTCTCTTGTAAACTACCCTTGACGGGTGGGTTCCTTCTTAGCTAGGCACTTCTGACATCCCTTAAAAGGTAGGTAGGTCAATAACACAGGTTCCAAAAAAAAAATTAGCTGTGTAAGAAAAAATTCTCGAAGACTTTGTTAGCTGTCGTACTACTATTCATTTAAAATTCTACTTTTTCAGGGGTAGAATAACGTTCAACCTTCTCACATAGTTTATGTTAAATTAAAGGGTCAAGTCCAAGTGGTTACCTTGAAGGGGTTTTTGGATAATTTACCAAACTTACAACTACAAGCTTTGTTGCTGCTAGGTAAGGTTGTCTATAATGCAAGTTGAATAGAACAGAAGCGACAAAAACGCAAAGAAAATATTTATGTATAGGGTAAGGATGCCGAATATGAGATAGTCGCCAAATATGAGATAGTTAGGTTTCGGCGAAACTAATCGCCGCAGTCTTTTGGCGCTACAGTCACTAGAAGCCGCGTGGAAACAAGTCTAAACGTGTGTTAGTGCTTCCCAGTCCGAGGCGAAGATAGGTTGTGTACGCGCGGCTTTTTACGGAACCACAAAACCAAATTTTTGTCATCAATTGTTTTCGAGTTATGTTATAACTTTATAATTACACTAAATGATTTCAATTTACAGTCATTGTCTTAATTATATTATTAATTTTACGATGCATTTGCTGTTTTGTTACATTTTCTTTGCCAAGAAATAATAGGCAGCCATTTTGTTGAAAGTAAATGTTTTCCTAATATGAGACACGTAGGGGCTCCTAAAATGAGATATCTCATTTTGGGATTCACAAAAATACGACTATTTAAAAAATCTTGTTTAGATGCCGCCGATCAAAAGGAAATCGTAGGATCACGATGCCATGATACGGGCCGTGAATGCAGTGCGAAGCAAACAAATGAGTTACTTAAAAGCGTCAAAACATTTTGGTGTTCCTAAGGGGACCCTTGAACGTTATGTCAAGAAAGACGCTACTGCAGAAGAACTTGTCAAGGTTCACATGGGAAGACCTCCAGCTTTACCTGACTATTTAGAAGCAGAACTAGAAAAATATTGTAAAGAATTGGACAAAAGATTTTATGGGTTACGTCTGAAGGACATCAAACACATGGCGCTTCAATTGGCAATCAGAAATAATCTCAAGCACCCATTCAGCTTGTCTAAAGCATCTGCTGGTAAAAAGTGGTTAGTGGGTTTATGAACAGACATCCTGATTTATCAGTTAGAACACCTGAAGCAGTTTCTGCTGCAAGAGTAAAGGGATTCAATCCAGTTGCCGTCAACCATTTCTTTTATTTGTATGAGCTAGAAATGGATAAAATAAAATCGCCTTCACATCGAGTGTACAACGTTGATGAGACCGGGATAACAGTGGTACAACATAAACGTTCCAAAGTTATTAGCGTGAAAGGAAAGAAGCAGGTTGGAACATTAACATCCTTGGAAAGAGGAAAACTAATAACCATAGTGACGTGCATGAACGCTTCTGGTAGCTAAAAACCCAAAAGAACCTAATATGAGATACTATCTCATATTAGCAACCCTTAGTATCTCATAATAGGAGACCATTTGCCTGAGACGTAGTTTCTGAATTTTCCAATATTATCTGATATAATAAAAAATGTATTGCGTATCGTATAATGTATCTCAGCGCTAAACGGTCTTTCGTAGATAAACCTCATTAAATACCCTATCGAATATTGTAGTTTTCATAGTGATTAGTGCAATCATTTATTTTTTATGGCCAAAAATAAAAATGGTATCTCATATTCGGCATCCTTACCCTATTAATGGTTGGAAAATACCTCTACGGGCTAACATCAAGTATTTGTAAAAATAAAGACGGAAACCTGAAGAAAAGGTCAGATGGAGTGAATACATTGTAGGTATATTGAACAATGAAAGCGATGATGATGCCGAAGAGGAGGAACAACAAATAGCAATAGAGAACTTGATTCGTTTAGAAGACGTGCCAACGTTGGTGGAGGTTCAGTGGTGCTATTGTATCCACATGGAGGTGAAGTGCAGGGGAATTACATAAACTGGTATGCAAAATCTTTAGAAAAGAAAAGATTCACAGTGAATGGAAACCATCAATTCTACGCCCGTGGCAGAAAAATGGAGTACAATGGGGTGAGCAAATTACAAAAGAATAAGATTGCTATTACTAGGATACAAAATGTTATTGAATACAGCACCGAAAGAATAATGAGCGAATGCACCATAAGTGGATTAGGACCAAATATGTAGAAACTAATTTTCTTATTAAATTATAATGGGCCGTAGATAGCATAAACAAAAAAAACACAGGAGCGGTCAGGGGACTCCCGTCAGGAACAAAGTTCCTTACGCTTTTTCTTCAACTCCGAAAGTTGATACAGAAAGAGACCTGGGTATCGCCCGATGGTAAAACGAGAAATCTGATAGATCATGTGGCCGTCAGCCGCATATGGAGAACTATTCTGTAGGATGTCAGGAGTTTCAGGGGAGCAGACACTGGAAGCGACCACCATTTGGTTGTAGCAACTATTCGCCTTAAAATTGCCGCAATCAGAAACGTTCATCACGTTGCTAAAAACCGTAGATGGTTTAACGTAGACCTTCTACGGGAGAGCGTGAGAGTTTGCTGAAAACCCGCCACAAGTATTGAACCAGCAAATCGTTTCTAACGACACAAATATTGAAGAGCTGTGGAGTACGACAAAGGGCGTTATATTGAGAGCTGCGGAAACGAGCATCGGTTATGTCCAAAGAAACCAGCGACACTGGATCTCGGACACAACCTGGCAAAAAATAAAATGCAGAAGAGCCCTAAAAAATAACGTGAGTTCTACAAGCGACCCGGTAAGACGTCATCAACATGTACGGGAATACTCCCAATTACACCGGGAGGTAAGAAAAGTGTCCGGGGTGATAAAAGGCAGTAGATAAATGAGTTATATTATCTACTATCGATATATTACTATCTAGGATAAAAGAGGCAGTAAACCGAACGCGTAGAAGGCAGCAGGCCGGATTCAAAAAGGGCAGCACGAGGCGCATATGCATGTCTGTCCCGCATATGGAGATCCATGGAGATCTCAACTAACACCAAATTGCGGCTGTTCAACTCCAATGTTAAGGCAGGTTTTTTGTACGGTTGCGAAACATGGAAAGTCACCCTATTCATCACAGGGCGCCTACAAGTATTCATCAACAGATGCCTGCGTCGTATTCTAAAAATCCGCTGTCAAGATAGAATTTCAAACGATGAACAATGGCGCCGTGCCGGCCAATAAAGGATTGCCGACCAAGTCAGGCGAAGGAAATGGTATTGGGTTGGGCACATCTTATCCGCAAGGATCTCATCGAGTCGGAAGACCTAGAACAACGTAGAGGAAAACCCTACTATCAGAAGCCGCAACAACTGGGAGATCCGGGTGGGAGCTGAGAGCTGTCGCGGAAAACAAAGTTCGCTGGAGGGCAACTTTTTCCGCCCTATGTCCCATGAGGAATTGAGGGAATGTAAAGAAGAAAGAAGAAGAAATTTAGAATACAATACTTTGTAACTAGTTCAGAATGGATTCCTATAAATTTAACCAACTAAAAAATTACATCAGTCGTCCGTCACAGCTATGAAACATAAACAATGGATGAAAACTTCTTTCGGGTGATTCCACACGAGCGTACACACGACACGACAAGAGTCGGCTGCAATCTGCAAAGGTGGTTTATAGAAAAGGGGGTGAGAGAGGACGATGGGATGGACACAATTTTCATCGCACTCTCTCACCCTATTCTTATAAACCACTTTTGCAGCCTACTCTTGTCGTGTCGTGTGGAATGGGTGTTCCCAATTATAATTCAATACGCTTCACATTTAAAATTATGTCATAAAACTTTTTGGAAACTTCAAATAGAATCCAAGAACTACAAAAATTTGCATTGAAAAGAAAAGGACAAAATAGGGCAATACGGTTTTTGTTTGCCTCTTAATTGTAGGGATGGCCGATTACATCGTGATTACTCGGACAATCGATTATTCTATTCGATTAATCGAAACAATCGCATCGTTTTTTTCCAATCCGATTACATCGGAAATCGATTATTTCATGCGATTATTGCATTCGATTATTGAAAAATAAGAAAATAATTATTGGATTGTTAAGAATTGTAAAACAACAGATAAAAGGTTGGCAGAATTTGAACCTAGATGTTATTGGGTTGGCAGTACAACTGCTTCACCACACGTTCCTATACCAAACGCAAGTATCAACAAGATCTAGGTAACGTAAACACCTTGTCTTATCGGACGTTCGCGACTAAAATTCTTGTGCGTCGATCATCCGTTGAACAGAGGGATAGTAATTTTTGTTCGGTAGTAGTAGTATTGTGTCGGAATTCTGCAAATTTCTAAGCAAGCCCGTACTGCCAATCGAAACGAATCCTTTCCAAGCTTGGGGGTCTACAAGTCTACAATCTTTCAAAAATTTCTCACCGCCTGTAATTTAATTTTGATAATTTTATATTACTATATTACTTTGTATAACAAAAAATTAAAAATAACAGTAAATAATGTGTTTTTATCAATTTTTATTGAAAATTATTCGATTATTACATTAATCGATTATTTTCAAACGATTAATCGATTAGAGATAATCGAATGATCCGATTAATCGGCATTCGATTAATTAAAATTTTTTAGTAATCGGCCATCCCTACATAGGCTGTGTGCGAAACCGGGTAATTCCTTGCTAATTCTAGTACGTTTTCATTTAGCAAATTTTCGAGCTTGCTAATTCTTCTTCTTCTCTTGCTAAAATCCTTTTTCTTTTCTCCGCTAACGTTTTGCCGTACATGGACAACAAATTCGCAAAAAATATTACTGCCATATTTTCATCATTGCCTTCTAATTCCGTGTCCATTATTAAAATAATAATTCAAATGCTACTTTTACAATTGACGTCAAGTTCTTGTCAACCGGTAAAATTGTAGCAAGCTATTTTCAATTGTGGTTTCGCACAGTACTGGAATTAGACTGGGAAGCTTCCAAAAAATCTGGAAGTTTAGCAAGGAATTAGCCGGTTTCGCACACAGCCTTAATTGCAAACTGATTACTTTGTGATAAACTCGGAATTCATTCGGATGGAATCAATTCGGGTTTTTCCCGCTGGGTAAGGCGGTTAAGGCCTGAAAATAATTTATTTTTGGCTCATAATAACTATTAAATCAAATTTCCAGTTAAAACCAAAAATATATGAGTTGCTTACAATTTCATTTCGCGGTTCATTCGGGGCTGTCATTGGAAATGAACCAGCACCGGTTGAAAGCACCCAGGGCACTCGCTTGCTCGGTGCTAAGTGCTCTCATTTGACTTCTGCCTTAATGCAGGTTTTGCATGATAGAGGTCCCGCCAAAAGAGTTGATGCCGAGAAAGTCGTGTTTTCCATGCGCAGTAGAATCCGCGCATGCTGTTCCCGTCCCTTTGCCTAGTCACAAAAAATTTCGAAGGGGACATTTGAAAATACATAAGCGCATTTCTTATCAATATGTGCGCAATTTTTATTTGTGTGCAGCTTTAATTTCCCCAGCTGCGCTCTCCGGCATCAACTCTTTTGGCGGGACCTTTAGAAGTTTATCTGGAAGCATCGCAATTATTTTTCGTTTGAGAGCTTATTTTGTTATTTATGGCCTCCCTTCTTGGCTTAGGTCGAGCCTATTTTGTTACGCCCCTACTCTGTATCTTGTAATAGGCCAAGACCCTCTCAACTACAGGCCATGCAGTTGTATCGGGCACTAATACAACAATTGCTGAGAATGGTCCCAAAATTTGACAGTTGCTGAGAATTTAATGGCGCAGAGTACGTTCGCGAGTGTTTTCGTTATAGTTTTGTGGTAAAAAGTGGTAAATTATTGAAATTTATCGCTTTAAACCATACAAGGATTATCAGTGATTATTTCTTTAGTGATTTAATAAAAAAATATATAAAAAAATAGTGATTTAGTGTAATTAATTGTTAAGGTGATAAATTTATTTTACATTCGCGGTGTTTATTTCGTGTATATTAAGGGAAAATATGCTGAATATTTAATTAAAAGTGATTTTAAAGTCATTAATTAATTTATTTTGCAATTATTACTAAACATATAAGTACAGAAAAGTGCGAATGGAAAAGTGAATAAGAGAAGTGTTTTTCGGCACCTATATTTTTAATAATAATATCATAATATATGTATTAATCACTTTAAAATCACTTTTAATTCCATAACTACACAAAACATTAAATATTCAACATTTTTTTCGTAAATAAACATGAAAAAACACCGTGAATGTGAAAAAAAAGTTGATCGCCTTAACAATTTGAACACTTAAACACACTTAATCACCAAATTTGTTTTATTTTTTTTAATGAAATCACTAAAAAACTATTCACTGATAAATCCAAGTGCAGTTAAAAGTGTTAAAATACAATATTTTATCACTTTTTACTGCAAAATAAACACAAAAATTCTGCGCGTACGGCTTCCGCGCCATGTTACTCCGGTGTGCGGTGACTTTTGGTTTTGGGACTATTACCACCACCACGAAAAATACATCTACAAGGCCTGTAGTTGAGAGGTCTTGAATAGGCCCTTACTTTTGGTTTTACGCATCTTTCTCTTTGGTGTTACTTTAAATTGGAGTTTCTGTGGGTTGGTCCTTTCAATAACGGTGTTGGTCCCTGGTTTTGCTTCCTGTTCGCGGGACCCTTTGTCCTCAGTGCACCTGCAGTGAAGCAGCTCCGGTCTCTTAGGTGGAGCACTTCTAAGCACTTGAGCTTTCGTGATGCTGGCGCCAAGCTTCTTAGCTTCTTTGATTTTGGTGCATCACCAGCCGACACTGGCTTTCCTCGGAGTTTTAGTCTTTCACAAAAAACAAATGGTAACGTTTCTTTCGTAATAACAAAGAATTTCCAAATCATATGCATATAGAAATGTCGACACCATTTTCACTTCTTATTCCCGCAATTCTTATGCAATGACATCTAGTTAACACTGCAAAAATAGAACACTCCACAGATTTGTCGTTTATTGGCAAAAATTCCATTCTGAGTTGTCATCACAATGGATTGATGGGTGAATTTCGAAGAAGCACCTTCTACGTCTTTGGATAAAATCACGAACGCGTCTTTCGAAATCCCTACAAGCCATGACTCTCTTTTCACCATGACCTAACATATCCTTCCAGTTATTTTCGTTCAGGATAAAAACTTCTGATTCCAAGGTTTTTGTATGCTGTTTTTTAAGAGCATTGAATTTGCCACCCACTTGACGACGTTTCATCAGAAGCCATCTCAACTTCATTGATCGTATGGGGGGTAGCAGAAGAATACAAGCAAGAAGTGTCCATATACGAGTAGTTGAATAATTTTTATTGAGAGTCAGAACAAACATTAATTCCCATTTGATGATAATTTATTGGGTGGGTATAATAATTTATTCGTTGAACAAACTTGGACAAAAAGTTTGGCAAATGTTTTCCGTAAATAAATCATGAGTTTTCGTTTGTACGGTGGCTAGCTTCACAGCCCACAATTTCTGTATCGGTTTTTTTTTTGTTTGGTCCTTTAGATCAAAGAGAACTAAATATTCGTTGGTTGGGGAAGCAGTTTATACAAAGCGAAACCTTGCATTGTAAATTGTTACAAATATTACCCTGACAATTTATTCTTGTTAAATCTTTTGAACTTGAAGTGGGCGAAGAGTCAATGGAGCTAAATGTCAGCGCTTGAACTTTGAAGAACTTTATTAAACTCTAAAAAAAATTCTTGCTCAGTTTTTAATATGTTTTTAAAATAAGTTTAAGGTATATACCCAGATTTATCTTTAAATTCAATAGAAGCTTAAATGGATAAAAAAACGTCGGGTATAAAATATTGGCTGCCACGCAGTACCCTTTCTCAACAGTTTCCTTAGGTATTTGCTGAAAGTTTCAAGGGTTAAATAACTTTTTCAAATACTAGAGTAGGTGGAAAGTAATGCTGCTGTATTATTCTCAATCTATAATCATTTGTGCAAAGGAATACGTTTATGTTTTTTAATACGTTAGTAATGTATTGTTTTGGTTGATAAGTTACCTTAGAGTGGTATGTGTGGTATGATAAGTTACCTTAGTGTGGCCTCGCATAACAGAATCGATCCAATCAAAACAATTTCTTCTCTCCGCTGGCATGGCGTCGGGCGTGGATGTACCTATTTTGCTACACCCGTTGAGTAAATAATTAGCAAGCAGCCACCAACTTAAATTAAGAAAAAATGGAACAATAAATTTATTGTTGTAAGGCTTTAGCGCAATATAACTTATAAGGATGAATATCCCACAGGTACATAGCAGTGGCGGTTCCTCTTTGGAAGCAAAGGAAGCATTGCTTCCCTTGACCAAATAGACAACTTCATAAAAATAAATTTAAATATATCAAGATTAAAATCTCAATATTATTCCTCCTCTGGAAATACTAAGGATGCAATGTACAGATTTTTTTTATATAAAATGCAATACAATTCAAATTTATCATCCTACTGTAAAGAAAGAGTAAAACCTTAACCACAATACGAGTGGTGAGGGGCAGAGTGGAGTCTCGCCGCTCTTATCGTGACCGAGGCCTTACACATGGGGAAGCTGTAATATCGTCAGCTTCTTTGCCACAGAAATTCAATGTGAAAACTCCAACACATTCAATTGAATTGAACTTACACTCGCGCAAAGGTTTGCGTAGATACGGTACCCTCAGAAGCTGAGGTAAACGCAGCTTCGTCGGAACCGAACAGCGGGAATTGACAAGACGAAGATAGAGAAATTTTCTGTATCTACCGTATTCTCTTTGTTTCCTTGGTTTCGTTTTCTGGTATCTATTCTGACTTCGAGCAATGTTAAATCTGCTCTTAAAATTTTGCTTCGAAATTTTGTTTTGACTCTTCTTAAAATCTGTATTTTCGTTTATTTTATATTGAGTCAAGAAAAATGAGATCGAAGATAGGTGAAGTTTCTCGTTATTTATTATGGGGTGGCAGGCGGTATATAATGAATATAAGCTGATAACTTTGTAGCTTCTATTATATTTTTTAAGATTCTCTTTAAAGATGAAGCCTTTAGAGAATATTTTATGAATTGTATTTTCGTGTACGGGTTGCCTGAAGCGTTTTTTTTGCAAGGACAATGTAATGATGGTTGGTGGGTGATATAGGGGGTGGGTTTCATTATTACCATCTTTTTAGATTTTTAGCAAAATAATGGATTTGTATGAAAAATTAAATGATATCAAATTAGTAGTTGCAAAATTTTTCAACGGTTTTTTTGACGCTTTAATTATCAACAGAATCTGAAAAAAGGCGCAAAACGCCCTCTAGCAGCGAAACTATTTCGAAAAAATTGACGAAAAAGTGCAAAAGTTCACGATTTCGATTCCATTTTTTTTTCACTTTTTTCAAACATAAAAGAACCTATATTTAAAAATAAGAAAGAACCACATACGAAGCGATGCACAAAATTTATTGGGCAATGAATTTTTCGGACGTACATATGTAAATAAGATATTGTGACTTGAAATTTTAACCAGTTATTGTTCACATTATAAAGTACAATTTCTGAAAAATCCATAAAAGTTCACTGAAAAAATCCGAAGTTATAACCAAAAAACTAAAAGTTGTTTAAGTTTTTTTATGTACAGATAAAAATTTCATATTGTAACCGCTGATAGCCAATATTATGACGAACAGCCTTTATTTTCATAACATGTTACGGCGTCACTTTCTTAAAACCGGTCAAAGACCTGGTGTTAGGAGGTGATCGTCGTAATAATTAAAAAATAGCTGGAATGTAGGATAGGTGCCGGCTGCTCTAAGTAAAAGAGTCTAAGGTACGTTTGATACGAATATATTTCTCCTATAAACTATAAATTCTAATTAATTCTATGCTTAAATTTACTTCTACGTTAAAGCCCTGGACAGACATGTGATTTCGATATCATAATATTCCTAATATTATAATATTCGGATATGTCTGTCACCCCCATATCATAATATCAAAACGCAACAACATGATATTAACGTGATATCAAAACACAGCTGATTTTCATAATATTAACATGATATGAGTAATTTCTAGTGAGAGCAGCGCTATTTTTCGCTAGCGGAAATTATAAAAACTCAAACTTTTGCTCTTTTGAAATATCAAGTTACCTTTAAAATTTTTATATTTGTTTAGTTTTGTATAGTTACTATAGTAATACCTGCGACACACATGTGGTATCGATATTATAATTTCGATATCATAATATCCACAATATCATAATATCGTCAGACCCGTGACACACATAAATCTAGTATCGAAGTAGTTTGCTTTGACATTTGTGTTTCCATTTGATTTTGGAGTAGCAAGCGGCAAATAATTAATATTTCAATGTTGTTAAAGTTGATTTGTCAAAATAATCAGAACATAAACAAAGCACGCGACTATAGTGAGAAAACACTATAAACACAGAATCTCACAAGCAACTGACAACTTTTTTGTGAGGAAAATTTTCCGGCAGAGGCGCTGTGCACAGTAAAAATAGTGTATATTACCTTAATACCACCTAAATTTAGCAAATCTCATACTACGTATAAATTAGATTGCCAACCTGGTATATTGCTAGTATTGGGTGACACACATGTAGTATAAACGTAATATTTCGAATATTGTAATATCGATACCACATGTGTATCAAGGGTATAACTATTTATTAAATTTAAATTCCAACTGTCAAAAATACAACTGCCACAGATATCATAATATTTATTATGTCTGTCACTACTTAGTTTATTTTGATATCGTGATCTCAATATTATGATATCGAAATCACATGTCTGTCCAGGCCTTAATAACTCGAATGCTTTGTATTAAAATCAAAATTAAAAAATATAGCACGTTTTAATCCAAATACTCCTTCTGATGTACTGCCTCTGTCAGGTAAATCTGCCTCGTATCCAACCTCGGGGGTGCTGTCTGGAGAAGACTTTCCCCTAATCTTTGAATAAAATTGTAAGTTTTATTATTATTTAACTATGGTTGGATACCCCAAACCATAAAATTTTTACCTTGCTTACTGAGTCTTATAGTGCCCTTGTCCTATACAAGCTCACGGGAATCTACTTACAACAGGTGCGAACCGGATGAAGATCTTGGTTCAAACCTGTCTGGTAAAAACTTGTTGTTATACCTTGAATATTATGCTGCACTCTTCGCAACTTGTATAAAGTTGCTAGAAAATGTACATAGTATATTTGCTACGCTGAATTGTATATAACAATTTATATCCAGATGAATATTCTGGTGCTGTCTATGCAACTTGTATACCACAAAGTTGCTAGAGACTGGAATTGCTATTAAATCGAATTTAATAAATCCGATACCTGGTGGAATAATTCCAACCAGAGGACTTAAATTTGCCTACAAAGATTTTTGCACAAGTTACCGCAAGTAACTCTGCTTTAGGCTGCGGTTACTGAACACGCTAGTAATGCTAGCACTAGCTAGTACTAGCTCTCGCTAGCAAATATAATACATGTTAACAGTGCGTGGTGGTTATGAACGTACTCGAGCGCTAGCGCTAGCTAGCACTTCCTAGTGCTAGTCATATTCTACAATCGATTGAAACATTGATACTAGCGCGAGTGTTTGAAAAGTAGGTAACTCACATTTTGCTTTGCTAAAGTACTTAGTAAAGATGAATTGCGAAAAAATAATTTTAGAAGTGCAAAAGAGACGTCCATTACGGGACATGAAAATTAAAGGTTACAGCGACCGAAATTTGACTGGTAGATTATGGAATGAAGTGGCTGATGAAATGAAAGTCACAAGTAAGTATGTAAGATATTCAATGTTTCATTTTTACTTCTTATTTCATCGTTATATGAAATATTTATCGGTTAAAAGAAAGAAAGGAAAAATATATTATTTCTTAGAAACAAAATAAGACTTATATAAATTACGCAGAGTAGTTACTTGTAAATTTTCTTTTCTGTATTTATTGCATGTGTTTTCACTTTTCGTTTAAAAAAAAGTCAGATGTCATCATTTCCTCTGTTAAAGATAAAGCCATGGTGATATTCACAAGTCAACATACAACTACTGAACAACGAGCTTGCTTCAGCTAGCTTTAATAATAACCACACAACTAGAGCGAGCTCGCTCCAACGATACTAGCGCTTGCTAACGCTAGCATTACTAGCGTGTTCAGTAACCGCAGCCTTAATCTTTTATTTGCTATGTGCCGTGGCTGAATTAGCCTACCGCTATTCAGCCCTGTGTTAGAGCCTAAAGAAAAATAACCAAACCGCCACAAGAAAATGAAAATTAGTCTTGTGATATTTAATATATATATATATATATATATATATATATATATATATATATATATATATATATATATATATATATATTAGGGTGGTTCAAAAATGGCAAAAAAATTTCAAAAAAACGTGCACCCCCCTATCTTTAAGTTCAATTAAAATGATGATTTTTGGCGGCAACCGGAGAATTTTTGATTGACACTAACCATTGCCGCCGAGCACATTTCGTTTTAGAGATTTACGATTTTTAAACGATAATAAAAATTTGATAATTCTGTTCATTTACGTCCATTAAACTACCTAGATCGTGGCTTCTATATGGTTTTCGAGGTCGCTGATTACGAATTTGACGTCAAATCGAAGGTTTGACAAATGACAGCTGTCAAAAACGCTGTCAACTATGAACAAAATATTGCATTTTTTTTAAATTTTTTTCAAAATGACGTGAAATTTCGTACTATAGAGGGTTTTCGAGGTCGCTGATTACGAATATGACGTCAAATCAAAGTTTTGCAACATGCCAGCTGTCAAAAACGCTGTCAACTATGAACAAAATACGTTTAAAAATCGTAAATCTCTAAAACGAAATGTGCTCGGCGGCAATGGTTAGTGTCAATCAAAAATTCTCCGGTTGCCGCCAAAAATCATCATTTTAATTGAACTTAAATATAGGGGGGTGCACGTTTTTTTGAAAATTTTTTGCCATTTTTGAACCACCCTAATATATATATATATATATATATATATATATATATATATATGAAGCGTTGAGAATCATAGTGGCGAAAGTCAAAAATTTTCAAAAATTGAGTTAAAACTAAATTATACTATTTACGCATCACCCTGTTCAGCCCCATATTAAAAGTAGCTATAAGTTACCGTTAGAACCCCAGACGGCGGCGTGTTGTTATCAAATTTGAGCATCACCGGATATCGGGAAGTGGCCGAAAAATCGGTCGCAAAATTTGTCCCACACAGAAAACGAAGTTAATATTATGTATAAAGCTTGTAAAAGGGTTGTTTTGACTGAAAAAAACTATTCTTCTAAAATTTTCATAGTTTATAAAGTGGCATAAAAGAATTACATATTCGTATCTCTAGACGGGATTTTTTTTGAAGAACAACGCGGAGTTTCATTTTACTCCGAATTAATAAAACATGACTTACGCCACTATGACTCTCAACGGCTCATATATATATATATATATATATATATATATATATATATATATATATATATATATATATATACATATATATATATATATATATATATGTATATATATATATATATATATATATATATATATATATTTATTTATTTATTCAAGACCAAATAGTTTACATAGGATAATACAATAAAATGCATTAATACTAGTAAACCCTACAGAGGTATAAAAACACTTGTGCGTAGGATTGGATACTTAAACTAAAAACTTATAAACTAAAATAAAAATGAGTCTATACAATATGTTATAACAAAATTCCAAATCTTAAACAATTAACAAAATTTTTTAGGTTTTTAACAAAAATATAATTTATTTAGGAGAGTAAGAGAATGATTTTGGTAAAACAATAAGCCCTGATGCATTAACCCCTATCAATTAGAAATTAACAGAGATCCATTTTCTGATTTTACGCTTCCTAGACTTAGATTCCCTCAATGTTTTAAGATCCTTGGGGAGGCTGTTATAGCTATTGATAGCCATTATACAACTATTTTTGCTACCCGCAGTTTTGCATATCTGGGGTAATAGAATACTTTTATTCCTAGTTCTTCTTTCTTCTTTAAACTCCTTTAATCCCTCATGGGACATAGGGCGGAAACAGTTGCCCTCCAGCGGACTCTGTTTTGCGCGACAGCTCTCAGCTCCGACCAGGATCTCCCAGTTGTTGCGGCTTCTTCTAGTAGGGTTCTCCTCCACGTTGTTCTAGGTCTTCCTACTCGACGGGAACCTTGCGGATTCCAGTCAAGGGCCTGTTTGGCTAGGTTTTCGTTTTCGCGTCGCAAGGTGTGGCCAACCCAATTCCATTTCCTTCGCCTGATTTGGTCGTCTATCCTTTCTTGGCCGGCACGGCGCCAAAGTTCTTCGTTTGAAATTCTATCTTGCCAGCGGATTTTTAGGATACGACGAAGGGATCTGTTGATGAAGACTTGTAGGCGCCCTGTGATGAATTGGGTGACTTTCCATGTTTCGCAACCGTACAAAAGAACTGCCTTAACGTTGGAGTTGAACAGCCGCAATTTGGTGTTAGTTGAGATCTCCGTTGATCTCCATATGCGGAACAGGCATGCATATGCGCCTCGTGCTTTGTTTATTCTGGAACTTACGTCTTCTTCTGCCCCACCATTTTCGGTAATAACACTACCGAGGTAGCAGAATTTATTTACCAGTTCCACGTCACGGTTATTCAGCGCTGTCCGTTCAATGGTGTTTGCATTTATCCGCATTTCTTTAGTTTTAGTCGGATTTAGCCTTAAGCCTGCTGGACTACTTTCTGTTGCCAAATTGTTCAACATGTTTTTGAGGTCCTGGTGTCTGTGGGCCAGCAAACAGATATCATCGGCGTAGTCGAGGTCCTTAAGGCGGTCTACCAAACCCCATTGTATGCCGCCTGTTCGATTATCTAGAGCGCCGACAAGGATGTCATTTATTACTATAAGAAATAGTAAAGGCGAAAGTAGGCATCCTTGTCGTACTCCTGAGCTCACCTCAAAGCTGTCGGATAATTTTCCATTATGGAGAACTCTGCATTTGGAATTGTTATATAGGGCTTTTATCAATTCTATTATTTTATCAGGCAATCCACGTCGCCGTAGTGCCTGCCATATAAAGCTCCTATTGACCGAGTCGAACGCTTTCTCATAATCTACGAAAGCAAGGTAAAGGGGGGATCGGAATTCAGTAGACTGCTCCACTATTATTCTCAAGGTGTTAATATGATCAATACAAGAGCGGCCCTTCCTGAATCCGGCCTGCTGCCTCCTAAGCGTTCGGTCAACTGCCTCACTTATCCTAGATAGCAATATATGGGACAAAATTTTGCCCACAGTAGATAGTAAACAGATGCCTCTCCAGTTGTCGCATATTGTTAGGTCCCCCTTTTTTGGTATTTTGACTATGATACCTTCCGTCCAATCCTCCGGAAAGGTACAGGTGTTCCATGCTATTTCTAGGATTGGCTGAAGCGCATCTGCTATGAGGCTGGAGTCGGCTTTCAACAATTCTGGCGGGATGCCATCTTTCCCAGCTGCTTTACCATTGGCCATCGCATGAATTGCGGTTACTATTTCCGTCTTGGATGGGACCCGGGTGGTGATTCTTATTGGCTGTGCATTGTTGTTGTTTTCCTGAGGTTCCTGTGTAAGTGTACCATTCAGGGCGGCGAAGAAGTAATCTCTCCATCTTTGGAGTTGCTCTTCGTCGCTGCACAGCAGCCTTCCATCCGCACTCTTAACGGCATGCTTTTTAGTAGAGTGCTTTCCCGAGAGCTGTTTAGTGATTTGGTACAGCACCTTACTGTTGCCTGTGTTTGCCGCGTTTTCCGCTTTTTCTGCGAGCTCGTTTATCTGCTGCCTTTTATCACGC
>CATLJY010000508.1:0-34353 GCA_949987705.1 Thereva unica | reverse complement strand
TTCACATATAAATCATCTTCAACGTCACGAGCTTGTGATGAAAATTTCCTTGCTGGAATAGTGAGCACGTTATTAATCACAAGTGATCAATTTTTTTCTCATTTTTCTCTGTCTCACCTCACCTCCGATAATAAATTTCGCCCGTAATTACCTTTTAATCTTTGTTTGCGCCCATATCTGGCACTTTAGACAACTTCTGTGAACAGGTGTCCATTCTTGCAAATACTAGCAACTAGTTGCTTTACATGACTTTATGGGCTTATCATCACTCTGGAACGATGGCTATGACTGAATAATTTTAGCCGCACGTGCTTAATTTACGGTTCTGCAAAGAAAATGATTATCAACCAAATGCATTTTGTTGAGTTTATTGGTGAACATAATTCTTGAAGGTAGCGAACTTAGAATTCATGATAATTTCATATTTTCCCATTCTATTTGGTTAGGAGAAGGCTAAGGTCTCAGACAAGGTACGGACCAAAAAAGACGAAGATACATTACGTTCGGCTGCTACTGACTTGGGAATTGTACAAGATAAGTTCCATATATGCGGCTTTTTATACATATACCGATAGATAATTATAGATAATCTTCTTTTGCAGCCAAGTTCGCACGAGACTAAAACATACTGAGATTGTTCATTGTTATTCTCAATTGTTCAATAGTGGCGAGTTGGTTACTTGTTTGGGGAGCAGTCGTAACGTATAAGCTAGAGTCGGTAAAAGAAGTTGCGGGCAATTCTTGTTAGGTCATGAACAATACGAGATCCCGAAGCAAATGGAATTTTATTTTCAAAAGTTCGACAAATATAGACAACAGCGATTTGTAGTAAAATAGCACAACAATGACCGTATACGTTGTCAGATTAAATAGAGGGCGGAAGAGATAAGCTTTAGGTGAGGACAGAAACAATTTCATAAAATTGCCTTACCGGGATTTATTTATGCGGTAGCGGTTTAGTTGCCGGAAATAAACTTTGATGGATCTTTTCGTATTCACATTTACATTTACACAAAATGCAACTTCAATACAATCTCTTTGAATGAATGAATTTGTTCCGGTTATTGGTAATGGCTTTTTACACACATTTGTTGAAAGTGTTTTAAATTACTTTTTTATATGAACAGCTCCTTCTAAATCCATAACTTTGTGTGGGTGCATTTGACCGTGTATGGCGGCCTTTATAGTCTAGTAAAATAAGGAATTCACTTCGGAATCCTTTGTAACGGGGCGGATTTTTACCATTCTCTCTAAAGTGCTGATGATAAAAATTCGCTTACTAAAATGTGTCGCTGCAATAGTTTGATTAAACAAAAGAACTATTAAATTATGGGTTTTGTGCGGGTTTTTAAAATATAATTTTTTCGTAAAAACTGACAATGCTATTCGAAAGAGGAGGAAAATTTACGTAAATAATGTCTAAGAAATATTTTTATGATCAAATCCCTGGGAAATGGGAATATGTTAATCAAATGTCAAATACATGGCTTCATAGTATGTATGCATGAACAAGAGATGCGCCGCGTTCCGCACAAACATTGCTAGAACTTTTGATTGGTAAAAGAAACTGCAAAAAAACAAAATGCTTATTGAAGAAAAATACTTTGTTTACTTGATCAAAATACATGGATGAATGATAGACATATTTGAACAATTATTATTAACTAATATTTGTCAAAATTTCACTTGTAAATCTTCTGTAAATTGTTAAGAGGGAAAATTATTTTTAAATTTAATTTGTTGATTGGTTTCCTGAAATGGTCATAATTAAGATGTATGTATTGAAAAAAAAAAAAAATAAAACAATTGTGTTTTTCAATAGACACCTTTTATTTCGCGAATTTCCGGAAAACGAGCATTTATTCTTTAAATGCGTAACTTCAATCAATTTTTTTTTTAATTTTCTTAAAAATTTAATAGCTTCATCAATTATAATTGTTCTTAGAATGTTTGGTTAGTTGCTGACTTAAAAATTATGTCGGAGCTATCAAGTTTCTCTTATTCTAAATGGACCTTGGTCCGCCATCATAAGTGAAAACAAGTTTACTAGAAAATCATATGGCTTGGTATTATGGCTGCTCTGCCAATACCACAAACGCTTTGCTTCTAGGCAATAAATATATAAAATATAGAAAAATTATTCATAATATAGAATTTCATTACATTACATTTTTAGTTCACTCATAGGTGCTACCACATTTCTTAAGTACTATTCAGAAAAAATATGTACATATATTATATTTGTATATGTAATATAAAAAACTAGCAATAGAAAAACAATTTCATGTTACTAATTCGCTTAACTTAAAAACAACTAAAATTACTTACACAGATAAGAAAAGGGAAATGAAATAAATGACGAGAAAAAAAGAAGAAATAAATGAAATAAAATAACAGATTATTCAAGATAGATACGTAACTTATTCCTAAGGTTATATAACATTTACGTCCTTATCCCTATTGTTACATCGGTGTCAAAAATTATTAATTCAGCTACCTTATTGGAAGAGTGCTGCCTTTATAGGTTTGTTTTATTTATTTAATAAACAAAAATGATTTTATTTTTATTTTTAGTTCATAACTAAATTTATTAAGTCGCGGTAAATTGCACCGCTAGTGCCTCTTTTTGTTGTTGTTGTTGTTTCAGCTTTTACTAGCAAAGCTAGTGGACCCACTGGGTCTCTTACTGGTACGGGCCTTGCGGCTATAATAACCAAGAGTCTTTGATGATAACAACTAATGTAACGGCCTTATTTCTTTTTTTTTTAATTAAAAGAAAAAAAAAACTGTCTCTCTGATCGTCAATCCCAGTCTGATGGGCCAATTCAGAAGGGATGTCGTCTTGTTAATGTTAGTTAAAGTTTTTCTTCATGTTTTTACAACGATTAGAGGGCTGATGTGCCTAAATTTAACATAATTCAAAAGCTAACAATTATAGTTTGTCATTGTCATTGATTGTAAAATTTCTATTAAAATTTAAAATTAGAGGCTAAATGATCAGTGGGCACCTTAGTGTTGGAGAAAAATTTATACTCCAAAAAGGCTAAAAACAGTGAATTTTGAGGAATTTCTTCCCCTGTTAAGAGTTCTGTGTTACAAACCAGTCGAAGGACTAGTCTTGGTCATGTACGGCATAGATGATTAGTTACTGAGACATGGATTAAGGCCCACTTTGTCATAAAGGGGGCATTTTCCAACAGTGATTGTTTTTTTCTTTTACCTTTCAGTGCTCTAAGTTTCATGTAGTATCTGGCCCATTGCTGGCACGTCCTATGAGCGTAATATCCTTGGTCAGCGCTTCTCTTACGAATTCGTTGAACTGAAGTTCTACTTTGTCCAAGGAGTTGTCAAGTTCCGAGTCCAGAGAACTATTGCCTTGTAAGATGAGCGCACTGTGAGTCTTTAATTTCTCAATCGGAATGGGCTCTTGTGAGGTTTTCTTCTCTTTGTTCAGGTTTCCCTCTCCATTTCTTAACTAGGGACCCCCCTTGGTTTCACTTTGAGAGTGTTGTTTTTAGAATACCTTGAGTTACGTACTACCTCGTTGGTAACTTGTGAGTCATTTTTCCGTTGGATGGCTTTTTCCTTGAGTTTGGGTCTTGCTGGGGTTCTATTTTTCGATTTGAAGATCCTCAAGACATCTTTTCTTGAGTGGTTACCACGTCTCATTATCTCGACTATCCCCTTTTCTTTAAGCCAAACCGGGCATATCTTATCAAAGGCAATATGGTTGCCTTTATAATTCGCACACTTTTCCACTTTCCTGCATTGCTTGCCCTTATTGCAGTTCACCTCTCCGCATCTTCCGCAAAGTTTCCATTTTGACTTGCAAAAGCGGCTTGTGACCAAACCGTTGGCACTTGAAACATCTCGACGGCGCGTGTACAAATTTATTTACATTGAAGGTTGAGTAGTATAGTTTTAGCTTCTCAGGGATAACCTTTCCTCCAATGTAAACTTTGACTTTGGTGGTCACTGTTGTTATAGTCTTACCCTCCACTTTCCTTTTCCAAATTATTCTCTTTTTTTTATGTGAAAGACTAGAGTCTCAGGAAACGCCCTTTATACTGTGTCGACGATCTATTTTATTCATATAGAGTGCAATGTCGAACAGCAGCTCTAGTCGGGGAAGGAAGGAGCTGTCACAACCTACCAGAGATAGTTTTCAGTCCACCTACTCCCAACCATTACTGTCGCGACTTTGACATCGGGGCATCGAGAAACAACTCGCTGGAGTGTTATGCCTCCTGAAACGAGTTGAATCTCATCAACCAACCGATTACATGCGCTTTGGCGGAGCGGGGAAAGTCTAAGGAAGGCTATGACAGAAGGAATCAGGAATGTAAAGAAGGAAGAAGAAAGAAGGAAAGTTATGTAGATGAGAAAGTGGAAAAGGCGAAAGACCGTGGGGCTGGCCGGGATTCGAACCCGGGACCTCTGGGATAGTAGTCATGTGCCTTACCTCTAGACTACCGAGGCCCCCTAAAAACTTTTCTGAACTCTAGTGAGGGATTGCTTTCTTTGAAGGCCTCCAACTCCATGAATTAGGACTGGGGTTGCCACTAGTCCTAAAGGTATGAAGGCCCTATAATTCAAGTCCAGGGGACAGTTTCGAATGAAGTTGTTAGCATTATTTGTATCATCAAAATCAATCCTGCATTTACCCGGTCTCATCATTGTGATATGTGTAGCGCCAGTAGTGGAGGCTCTTATCAGGCATTTGCCTAAGGAGAATAGATTTATATTCTTTACATTCACGTCCAGGGGGCTTGTATTTTGTACAAAGACACGGAAAGGGCCAGAGTCTTGTTCAAGGTAACCAATAGGTGTAATTTTTACTTTCTCCGGACTTGCCGCAGGCTTAACAGTTGAATCCTTACTCACATTTTGTTTTAGAATTGTTGAGGAACTCGTGTTGGCTTGTGGCGAGTTTGGATGAGGAATTTGAGACAGCTTTCCTTTCTTCTTTGTGGGAACCGAACTAATTTTTGTTGATCGGAGGCTTTTTATACTTTGTTGGTCTGTTTTTGTTCGTCCTTCCATCTTTTTTCCGGGACCATCTTCTGTTTTTGACGTGGGAGTGGTCTTTTTTCCCATGAGTCGTGCAGAGGCTCTCGTCGTGTTCTTCATCATGATTCAATCAACGAGGCAGGAGGCAGAACAAGGTAACAGGGGAAGAAGTTTCTCAAAAAGCAAGAGACAGGGCGAGAAACACGTTAACATAAGAGGAAGATAGAAATTTTTCGTTTATACCGAGGAGGCCCAAAAACAAAAGGAAAAAATTGTGCCCACTGACCTGGCAAGCCAGTAGCAAAAGCAAACAAGAACCGAAACTGGTAATTTCAAAAGATCTTTGCACACACATTAACGTTAAAAATAATGAATCACAAAAACTAAAAAATCAATACTGAAATCAATATGATTAAAACATAATTAAATAAGTTAAGACAAGGAAATCATACATATGCAAATGGGTTAAAATAAAATAAATAAACCCAGATTAAATAAATCAGCTAACTAAAATGAATTAAATTAAATTAACAAAAATGATTTAAATTCAAGAAAAACAGAAAAATTTAAAAGGAAAAATAACATATTTAACTGTAGACAAATTTACCGTAAAATGATATAAAAGGAATGAAATTAAACAGAAAGGAGTTAAAATATTATAGAATGTATAAATTTAAGGCAAACTTTTAAACAAAATTTATACTTAATTGTTCTTGGATACCAACAAGAATTAAAAACAATTCACTATTTATTACAACACACAAGAGAGACAGTCCAACTGTCCTCGTCCGCGTATGGAGAGAGAGTGAATGCCTCTTTTTTATTTCTTCCAGTGTTTTCTAACTACTAACCTCTCTCGTTAGGAGCTGTAGTTGTTTTGTCGGTAAGAAAGTGACTTCATCTGACAGTTCCAAAAAAAGGAGGGAGTCAGGGTGCAGCATATGAAACGTGGAAAAGTGAGTGAGTCTGGCCGATAATGGACGACGCACTATTATCTGCTGCGAGAGTTTTTATTCTGACGTTAGGGTGGGTCCTCATATTTACCAACCTTTTTCGCATATTCGAAAGAAGGTACATCATGATTGGACTCATATTGGTTTCCCTGTAGACAGTCTTGTTAGAGAACCATTTGCTTTCGGCACTCATGTACATTGACGCGCAGTGTCTCAGTACCTTCCTTTCAAATATTTGAATTTCCTTAGCAATGGTGGGCGAAATCGAGAACCATACCGGAAAGGCATGAGCGAGCACCAGCCGAATGATGGTCTTATACAGTGGAGTCTTAGTGCCTGTTTAGACGGTTCGCTTTGTCTCTCCTTTTGAGGCGCCTCAAAGCGAAAGTTTGTTTAGACGGTTCGCTTTGAGTCCAGTCGCTTTTAAGACAGCTGAAACAAACGGAATGAGAACTAGGGCTGGACAAAAAGAGAAATATTTCTTTTTAAGCGAAACTTTTTTTTAAATTGTACAAATAACTAAAAAAAAATGCTTACAACAATAGAAAAAATAAACTTGGAGACTATTTAGATTTTTCATAAGAACAACATAGTATTAGAAGGAGCTTAGCAGCAAGTGTTGGTTGGCTCCAAGGATTTCAAATTAAATAAATATCTTCTATTCTTGTATAAAGAAAAATTATAACATCCAATAGAATAAAATATATTTTATTGACTGACAATTAGTTAAATTAAAAAGCAATGCTAATGTAATAACAAAACTATAAATCGAGAATGCACTGTAAATACATAGAGAAAGCGAATATGTCTTCATAACAGTTTTGTAGAGAATCGTATGCTCTACAATAATGTACTTATTATAGCCTAGTATCCTGTTCGTGCAGAATTCCGCTCTGTAGAGAATCCATACAACCAGTCTGAATTCCGCTTACCTGTGAGTTATATAGACAATGACAGTTGGGCAACTTGAAAATGCGTCCAAAGGTAAAAATTATTGTACTTTACTCGCGCTTCTGCGGCATATAACAAGTTGAGAAAATTGCCTGCATATCGAGTAAATCCATTATTCGGAGAAAAGAAGATTGAAAGGAAATTTTATAAAGATGCAGGTTCTATACATATGTACATATATCCTCGTACTAATAAATTCTACTAGCTAAAACATTATAAATTAAGAGAGAGTAAAAGAATCAAGAGAAGATTTTGCATTTAAAATATAATTTTTATTTGACGCGAACATTTGTTAATGTTACACTTTTCAATCTTGTGTGACTTCGAAAAGTAAACGTCAAAATTGCCGCTCATGAAAATACAAAGTACATTTCTTGAAGCTAAATATCCTGCGAAAAAAGAAACGAGAAGTCTCCATTAAAAAAAACGCCATCTGCTTTGTAGAGTACAAAGTTCATTTACGGATCTGAATTTCGCACGAACAGGATACTAAGCTTATGATTTCGCTAATTTCAATAGCTTATACGCAATCAAAATTCATTTGTAAAAAAAATTATCACACTTTCTATCAAAAGTGTCAAAAATTTGCATAAAAATGTTGATTTTGTTATTTTGTTTTGACTATTATTTTATTGAATTTTCTTATAATTAATTTTTTAATTTAACATTTTTATTCAGCTCATCCGTTTTAATAATTATTTCCACAGACTTCCTTTTTATGTGTTTAATTTTATTTTAACAATTGCTTTTTTTGGCCAACCCTAGAGAACATAAGTTAAGAGATTCTCCTTCCTCATTAAAACACGTCTGGTCATCACGGCGGCTGAAACAAAAATAAAATGGAACACTAAAGTTATACAAAATGGAATTAGATCAAACAGCTGATCAGAAAAGACGAACGTGAGTCGCTTTAAAATCGAGGCGCACTACCCTCCCACCCGAACACTCCCCGCAACTACAAATTTCGTGTTGAAAGGTGGTGGGCGCGACCCACCCAACAGGCACTTAGTATTACTATATAGAACTTTGGAGTTAATCAGTGGTTTAAGACTGGCTAGCACTGAGCGAGCTTTATGAATCTACATTTTAATCTGGGGATTCCATTTTAGTCTGTGATGCATAGTAACTCCTAGATACTTGAAATTGGTTTTGGGGACCAGCACCACTTCCCCAACTCTGATTCTAACATTCCTAGCTTCGGCAGGTGCAGCCCTATGTCCCTTGCTTTTGTTCACTTCGATTCTCCATTTCCACAAGAATTCCATAATTGTATTTACATGATGTTGGAGCGCTACCACTGCCCTCATTGGGGATACTTCCGGAGTCATGACCACTGTGTCGTTTGCGTACTGAATAGCACTGGAAGAGCCTACCATGTGAGGAAAATCATAGAGAAACAGGTTAAACAGCTGTGGGCCTAGAATGAATCCTTGCGGCAGCCCTGTTTCCATTCTGAGCGGTTGGGAGCAGAGATTCCCCATTTGAAAAATCCCGGATCTTTCTCGAAAAAAACTATGAATGATTTTAATTAGCGGAAAAGGGCAGCCTAAAGTAGTTAACTTCAACAGCAGCCCCCATGCCACACTCTGTCAAAAGCCTTACTCATATCTATGGAGCAAGCAAGGGTATAGTTGTTTTCAAACCTCGTGACATCCCGCGCATGTTCCCCAGCTAAGGTCTTAAAAATGTTTAAAAGCTCACACAAAAGCTTCAGTTAACTCCTCCTATAAAATCACTTGCTGCCATGTAATCAATCGCGACTTGTTTTTATATATTTTTTTATTTTAAGGTTATTATATTTTACACATATGCTACAGAAATAATTTGTAGTAATTTCTACTAAAAAATACGAAATTTGTGTTTTTATCACTTTGATTACTAGATTATTGACGTTTCCTGCTAGTCGCACACGCGCTTCTGCCCGGAGAGGTGTGTTGCTTGCGACTGCGGGGAACTGTCGGTTTATGAATGAAAACGCTCATTTATTCAAAGGAATTTTTTTCAGCATTTTTTTTTTTAAATTATTTTAAATTTAGAAATGAGAAATAATTCGCATAATTAAAGTAAAATTATGCTTATTATGTTGAATAAACTGCCTTTGTTGAGCAGGGGCTTTACATGTATTTAAAAGCTCTGTTCAACACATAGAAAGATAAATTAACTTTATTCATTCGGCATGCACGCTTCCCTTCCCAAATTATTTTGTTGAGTTTTTTCAGTGTTTGTTGCCGTTTTAACTAAAAAGAGGGGAAATGATAGAAAATTATTTATAAAATTTGGCAACGAGATGCGCAGAACTGCTCAAATTTTTTGTGTCACGGAGTTTGAAAAATTCTATACACCTCTTACTTCTTAGATTTTGCATGATTTTCTCCTGAAACAACAGAAGCGCCTGTTGCATTGAGTGTTCCTTTTCAAAGCCGAATTGGGAATGGGGGATACATTTCTTCTCAAAACAAAACTTCTCGAGCTTACCCAGGATCATTTTTTCTAAAAGTTTACCGATGTTTGAGAGCATCGCTATTGGTCTAAAATCGTCAGTACATGAGGGCCTAGATAGCTTCGGAATAGGGATTATTTTTGCTCTCTTTCATTTCGGGAAGAAGCAGTTGTTTCCCAGCAAACCACATGTAATGCATAGAACAAAGAAATGCATTCGCCGTACATTACAAGTAAGCTATCTGAAAGTTATCAATCAGCGACTGCTTACAAGTACCTTACAAATACATTACAAGCAATGTATTAAATTGTTAGGATTTTGGGGATTCAAAAGCGTATTATAAAGGGCCAAATACACGAGCACTCCATTCCGCCACGCTAACAAATTTTTGTTGGAGTCTTCAGTAATTAAGCTAATAAAATCGTATCTCATTTCAGATAGCATTATTCATATCTAAAATACAAAGTTCAACATAAAATTATAATAAATTTTGTTTTAAAAAAATATTTTATTATTAAATTCATTTTTAGTCGATTAGAATCAATGCATTTTTTCCTAGGGCAATCCTAATGCTATTCAATACATTTTATTAGTTTTATGAAATGCCTTTTGTAATGCATTTCCCACATTCTATAAAATGTATTTGTAATTTATTATTTATGCATTACATACTTCTATATGAAATATATTGTTAATGCGTTACAAGCAATGCATTTCATCCTAGGACATGCCTAATGTGTTTTAATGCATTCCGTATTACTTACAAAATGCTTTCTGTAATGAATTTCATTCATTTCTGAAATGTATTGTGAATTCATTTTGTATGCATTCGTGGTTTACTGGGTTGTGCAGTTGTTGAACAAAGGACACAAAGGTGAGTCGACCACGCCCAGAGATTTTTTAGGATAAAGTTAGAGACCCCATCCGGGCCGGCAGACCTTTTCCCTTTCAGACTTTCACCCAATTCTAAAGTAGCGGAGAGCGTAGTGAAATATCCACCTTCAACCGAGGGATTGGAGGCTGTATTTGTTTGCGAAAAAAGGGTGATTGGGGGCTGGATGGTCCCGTTCGATTCTAGCAATGATCTCATCCACTTGGGAATCTGTCGGGTTATTATAATCGAAGGGGACCTTCGTGAAGATTTTTTGATACTGGTCCCTGGAGGCATTAAGCTTCTCCTTTGGATTCGTGATAGTTCTTCCATCAGCAATTAATTTGGAGCTCTGCAAGCTAGCCTTTCCCCTCTTTCTCCTCGTCAGGCGGTCAATCTCCTTAAACGCCTGTGGAGAGGGTCTAATTTTGCGCAACTGGCGCTCATACCAAGCGTTTGCGTCTAGCCTAAGTCTGTCACGAACCAGTTTATTAAGGCAGGTTATTCTTGTTGAGAGCTCCGCATATTCTGCGCTCTGTCTATTTCCGGTTCGGCAAAAAATTCTTCTGAGAGCCCGCAGCCAACTACTTCTGACCCTAATGAGTTTCAGGCTTAATTCCGAAATACCATTATATTTAAATTTCAAAATCTTACTTTCGGCATGTCTGTCCAAGCATTCCATAATTAATTTAGGAATTTTGCCTGCGAAGATTTCAATCTCCTCGTTCGTGAGGCTTCTATCGACCGGTAGGGAAGTAACCAGAAGACAAGTTCCAGTTAATATTTCTATAGGAAGTGAGAAGTTTTGGTTCACTTCTAGTTGTTTGCCAGCTCCATAACTGTATCTCGAGGGCCACCCCATAGTGGGCTGAAGGATACGCAAAGGTACCACATTCTACTCGGGTATTACCAGTAATAGAGGTCGAAACCCAAAAGAAGTCTAAGTAAGAGGAGCCCCTCGGGAACGTGGGGAATCAGGGTGAACGAGTTCGGAGTACAAATAGGCCTGGCCCACAAACCAATCATTAAGTGTTTTACCATTTGGATTTGTTACTGGATCGCCCCAAAAAGGGTGGCTAGCGTTAAAATCACCGCCGATAATAAATCCGTCATAGCCACGGACCAAACGCTCCAATCCGGTGAGCTTATCCACTCAGGCCCTATCCACATTACAAGGAACATACATAAATAGCCCCAATTAGAATTTTGAAAGTCCTACCGTCCCTGCGAGTGGGCCAACTAATGAAGCATGTGGAGAAAAGTGTTGTGGGAAACTCCACAGACTCAAACACTAGGCTCTCCTTTAAGGCTATGGCAGTGCCCCTTCCCCTTCATTCCTAATTAAATTATACCCTTCCAGCCGTGGGTTGTTCTTGGGGCGCAGCATTGTCTCCGTTACCAGCGCTACTTGAGGCTTACGACTCTGTAGTTCATTCAATAAAGTAAATGGTCTCTCTCTCTCTTGAGATGAGCGAGTTCACGATGATATTTATTATGTTTAGTTCGGTATAAGAAAATTGCCTATGAAGCTAATATATGCCATCGCCCTCTCGCTTCCTTGCAGCTTGCTGTACGTAGGCCAAAAAACCTTCAGTGTTTCAAGGAGTGTCCCAAAGGGTACCCCAAACATTTTCGATGACTCCGCCATGAATTCTTCACCTATGTTCACTGCTGAACTCTGTCCCCCCGATAAGACATTAGCGTACAGTAGACCAGGTTTCACCTTCTTCTGACTGAGGGCCTTTCTGGAAAGACTTGCCAACCTTTTCTTATGTTATGCACGCGGGTGCGGTTCTCCTCCCTCCTTTCTAGGTACCTGACAAAGTTGGGATATCTCCCAAAATTAGCTGGATGCTCCCCGCCACAGTTAGCACACTTAGCTTTGTTATCTGGTTGGCCCCCCTTTTTAGGGCAAGTGTTTCCGCAGTTAGAACCGCATCTCACACATTTCGCGTTATTCGCGCAATTGGCGCTGAGCTGCCCACAGGCTTGACATCTGAAGCATTGTAAAAACTCTTTCTTGTAGGGTTTTTCAAATTTCACGACGTGGTAGGCCACTGTCCTGATCTTAATAAGGTCTTAATAAGGATAACCAGGCTCTAATTTGATTAGATAATTATCCACCAGGTTATAACTATTTATTTTTGTAACTATTGGCTTGACCCATTGAATTTTTAATGCTCCGTTAGAGATTAAAAGTTCATCTCGGACTTCATCAGCTGAGAGGTTTCCTGTTAATCCCTTAAGGACCCAGGTCTCACCTTTAGCTTCTTTTGGTGTGAATGAAAACCCACCTACTTTGGATTCTCTAAATTGCATGTAGCAATGGCTGATCCACATAAATCTTGGTCTTTGTCTGGCTAAGTTTGTGAATCCTGAAATTAAATGCACAATTTTGGGCCTTGCAGTACTCTAAAATAGTCGAGGGCTTACCACTTGAGAATAATATTGGAGGACACCACTTAATTTGACCCGAATTACCTGAAGCTGAGGAGGACTTAGGTTGAGGTATCTCCTTAGACGGTTGGACATCCTCCTCCTGAAGGGGACTGAACCTATTAGCAGGATTTTCAGTGGAGTTTGCCATCTTATCCTTATTATGGACTCTAGCGCCCTTTTTAACAACTGTGAATTCTACCTCGCTATTAAGTTTATGCAAATATTCCGAGTCAACATCTAAATTAATATTAATATCCATATCAATATTATTAGAGCTGCTTTCTTCCATTAAGGTATTAACAATGTTATCTCTAACTACAATATTAGTAGAGTTTCACGAGATGCAACACTAGTGTTGCAACTCTCGCACTATCGCATGCGAGACAAGACAACACGCGAGACAACAGCTTCTGGCCCATGGCGAGAGTAGCGCGACAGTAAAAAAAAATATGAGTGTGCTTAAGACCACACTTTAGAAGTAAAACTTTTGTGCCCAACGGCTAGTAATATGCAATAGATATAGTGGAAAGTCTGTCGGATCTATAGTACGCTTGAGAAAATTCAGGCCAACGACAGATGAAGGAATAATAGTGACGAATCTACTGACGGACTTGATACAAATACTATTTGAAAATATTTATGAATTCCTATTTACATTAAAACCTAAAAGTAACCGAGTAAAAATAATTTTTATTGGCTAATTTTCTTAAAAGCATACACGCGGTGCACCTAGTACGTATAGCATATAAGTGCGCATCCCACACGGGTATGCACGCTTCCGCCACAGGCATGGATACTACCGCATGGATACTACAACTTTCGCCTCATGGAAGTAAGCTGGTGACATATGCAAGCGTACATGCATTGCATTCAGAAGTTCATAAAATTGCAGTTTTTTTCCGTCCCGGCTTTCACACATAGCCCGAAAATCTAAGTAACGAGTGCATGCAAGGTGCATGTGTTTGTTGTGCATACTTGTGTGTGCTATATCGAATGCGGCATTACAGAAAAGGTTAAAAGTAGTCCGACCTTTGCGTGGCATGTATTCCATTCATGGAACATTCCGTCAGGTCGCATTTGAATACACACACTTCTATATTATTTATCAACGAATTGAACGCATGTACGCTTGGATATGTCACCAGCTGTATGCATGCTCCGCTCCCGCTACATTCATGATCATTAATAATTGCATCCGCATCGGCATAGACTATTCCAAACCCAGGTATTGTTTTACCAAGCAGTCCGCCAACCACATACAATGAAGCTTTACCTATTAGCAGGACGCGAACGAGAGCCAGTCTACTTGAGTATGGTATTGGCACCCTTTATGGCCACCTAGCCAATTACCTGATTACTTCGTCCCATACAATCTTTTAGGGAGCCAATTAATTTTAAAGGGAGCAAAAAGATATGCAATCAACCTTTTTTTCAAATTCTTCTTTCTAGGCGTAGTCGAAAACAATTTATTTTGGCTGATTAAACCGAATTCGAAGCATAAAGTTGAAAACACATTTTTTACAAACCTTTATATTTTCAGTCGATGTAGGGATAGTTTCAGCCCTTTCCTTTTATCCCTTATCATAAAATTTGCTTTGTTATAAATCAACCACTTTTAAATATAAATGTTGCAAAAAATGTATTTTATTGGATTGTTTTTGATTATAATTAAAATTATCGGGAAAACACTTAAAAGGGGGAATTTTTAAGCATATTTAAATGTGACATCCATATTTTAAGACTGTGGGACCCTGATTTTCGTAATCAGCGACCCTAACAACATATCAGGAACGATTTTCACAACAGTGTAATGTTTTGACATAAACGATTCGTCGATTTGTGCAAGTTAAAAAAATTGTAATTTAAAAAGGGGAAAGGTCCAGCACTTCTCACCAAAGGGGAAGTGGGTGCCAATTTTAAACAACAGCACCTCACACATTTAATTCACCACTCCCTTTTGGTATTCTAAGCACCCAAACCACCACCGAAAATTCTTCTCGTATATGCCGCTTCCAACATGTCAGTCAACTCCAAAGTGTCCGCGGCATAAGCCCGGCCAGTGACCAAACCACAAGAAAAATCTGAAATAATTCACCTCTACAGAATGGTGAATTTGTATTCCTATAATGAGATAAAGCAAAGTCTGGGCGAAAACGTAGCTAACATGCCAGAAAATCTTAAGGTGGATTTACATATCTGACATTTTTCCGTCGCGCCGTATCACAGCTGATCATTTCTGTCGCAGATTTTCAATATGCGTTTTACATTTATGACGAATTCTGTCGCGGACAAAAACAATCGTGAATTTTGACAACGGACTTGAAGAGAGTAAAAATGAAAATAACTAAAAAATATAAATTAACAAACACTATTTTTAATAAAACCTCTCTTTACGTCCACGGAAAACCAAACAAATCCAAATAAATAAACATTGCAGTGACACAAAACCTCAAATTTTACTTCCAATCAGCTGTTTCTATCACGCTGTCACAGGAAAAGTTGAAGTTCGTTCAGCTCTTGCCTGTGACGGTAAGATGTCGCAGAGATTGTTTCCTATTGGTCGAAATTGTAAAAAGAGCGGCGCGACAGAAAAACGTCGGATATGTAAATCCACCTTTATGCAGTAAGGCAGAGTGTATTTTAACTGTTGCACACACAGCCCCGAGTGTCATCGTCTCTTGTACCCCGTCCGCCCCTTTTCCCATCGTTATACAAAAGTTCTGACGATTTTTCATGTGTGAGAGCGTTACGCGAATGAAATTGATTCACTCTCATGTAAATTTTTTTAAGCAAACGTCCCTAAAGAAGTTTTACTTCAAAAAATCCTAGTCTCGCCGCGACAACACTATCGAATGCGAGACTGTCGCTCGATCTCACGGGATTTCCCAGTAGGTTATTTTTTTCCCGGATCGTTGTGGGATATCCCGATTATATAGAAAGTAGAGTTTTATATTTTCGTCTATAATATTTTTATGAGCTGGACAACCCCAGTCTTCCAGAGTTTAAAGATGACAGTAAATCCCCAACGCTTCGGCGAGAGCGCAAGTGCACCTTTGTGAATAAAAACTAAGTGAATACTCTGAGTGGATTCTCTTGAGAAGGGTATGTCGTATAGATTGAACACTAATTAGGAGGGTATAAAAATTCACTTAAATGTAAATTTTATGTTAAATTTTTTATTGCATTTAATTTTTTTTTTCTATCTACGAAAAGATATTATTTTTTAATGTATTTTTTATTCTTTTAGATTTAGGGGTGGGATTAAAATAAATTTCCTAAATTTTTTAATAATATTTCAACAATTTTTAAACCTTTTTTCATATTCAACTTTAATTTTACCCCCTTAAAGGAACAAACACATTGTCACAGAGGTCGTGGCGGCAGCCGCCTGCGAAGGAATTTCCCATACATTTAAATTCTCCGCAGGGCAAAAACGTAGGGTGGGGGAGGTCGAGAGTGCAACATTAACTCTCGCGAGAGTAACGCGATACTATCGCGACACAACACTAAAATATCACTGTTGCACTGGGGTGCGAAACAAGACAACAGTGGTCTCACTCTCGCGCAGCGAGATCGAGACCGCGGCCGACTGTTGTCTTGTCTCGCTCTTGTAAACTCTAAATATTACAATCATCGTTAAATGAAAAAGACTTATCTTTACTTATAATTACGTTAGTCACTGTTGCTTCTACTGCAATATGCGATGATACCGCTGCTGCGTTTTTTTCATGCTGCTGCGGTATATTTGTATGAGCCTGTGACACCGGTTCCTCTGCGTCATTCTTCTTCTTCCTCTTCTTTTTAACACCACGATTTTCAATGCCATCTTGCACCTCCTTCATGAGTTTAGAGTCAAGGGCCAAAGCCTTTAAGCCGCTTTCCGGAAAGTTCTTAGTTAGCCACTTTATGGGGCTTCATAGCTGTGCGTCTGCTAGGCTGGGGGTCCGAGGTAAGAGAGGTGGTAATGAAATGGACCCATTACCTTTGCGATGAAATAATAGCTTACTTTTACATAGGGATGTCCTAGGGCGGTAACTACTTACTGTAGGCCTTACAGACGAGGACTTATTTCAGAGGTGAAGTGTATTAAGTGAATACATAGATTACCATGTAAGGCATGCAGAATAAATTTCTAGCTACCCTTTTTAGCATTAAAAACATTACTATCCGAAATTACCATTGCATTTCTGCTACATTTGGTGAGAATTTTATTAGCAAGATATCTTTTTGCTGCACTTGGTCATGATCCACTCCGAAAGAGTTTTGAGGACGGAATAAATTCAAGAAGAGACCCAGCAGGAAAAGTAATGGTTGTGGCATCGAAGTTGTAATCCATCCGAAAAATTCTTTGCATTACTTTTTGCGTTACGGAATCGATTACATTTCCATTGTGATGTCCTAGGACGGTAATCGACGAATGACGTAGAATGACGAAATCCCGTACACAATTGAAAACAAGATCAAGCAAGCTCCAAAGGAAATGTTTCAAATGGGCAAACAAAACAGAGAGAAAGTAAAAGAATAAATGTTCGAAATATCGATTTAAAGGTTGATTTTCTACTTTTTGCATTACATTGTAATACGTGAGGATAACCATACTGATTCTTGCAAGAAAACACCTATTACTGTGTTCAGTAATTACTGATTTTCCTGCTGGGGAGGATTCGACAAGACAAAGACAAAAAATAATAAAACACATCACATTTCCAACGAAAGTATTTCACAAGTCATTACCTAGTCGCTTACCTAGCCATTGCAATGTAAAGACCTCCATTTTTCTAAATTTTCAGTAGAATTCTTCGATTACCATGTAGGCGGTTACACAAATCATTGAAGAATTCTTGGGTTACCTGAGTAACCCCTCGCTAGTTTTCCCGCTGGGTTCGTTTATTACCACCATACACAAAATCGTTTTTTTTTTGGCAAGGGGCCGCGACGAAGTATACATACATATGTATGTCTCCTCACCCAGTAGGACCGGTAAGCTTACAGAAGTACTGAAATCAGCACTTACTGGTAAGGGGTAGGCCTTACCACATCCTTTTACAGAAGTGCTTACTTTTACGCACGATGTCATAGGAGGTAAGGCCTTACTGTAGTACTTACGTTAGAGTACTTATAGAACTGCTCATCTGTAAGTGGTATAGTAAGGCAGCAAATGGAACATTGCAAAAAGAGATATTCATGGGCGCCTATGGATATGTGATCCGGTGTCGAAACGCTTTTATTTTTTTCATCTTTTACAAATGCCTTTTTTTCCAAGCCCGAGAGTGGCTTTACCTAAGCAGTCCCCCAACTAAATTCTCCACTTCTCCAAAGCTGCTTGTCCTCCGTATCGAATGAGAGCCGGGCTATTGAGTATGCTAATATCGCATTTTATGTCGACGAATATAATTGCCCGTTTTCTTTTTTTCTATAAAATTTATGAAAGCTCCAGGAAAGCTCCCTTGAGTCATCGGGCAGACTCTCACTTGTTTGGGTATAATTCTGGACTACACCTTACCATCTGCCTTCTCTTGTAATGGGGTTTGTAAGGGCTCATCTAGCACCAAGCAAATAAGGGGTACCCCTTACCAGATGAGAACTTATTTCAGTGCTCCATCGGTAAGGCCTTCCTAGAATTCCTACTGGGCACTTTTGAGCCAGAAAATTAGCCAGACTCACCCGTCCATTACAATAAAACAAATATAGCATCGCTCTCGGGGTCTGCGAAAACTATTAGAAATCCCCCTTCTCATTCACGTATATTGCACAACATCAAAAGCATCACAATCGTGACACGCAAAAGAGGCAGAGAAATGAATGCTTAGTGAAATACCCGCATAGCCGATTTGATGTGAGTATCGAGTAATGGATAGTGTAACTTGCACCATTGACATTTAGTAAGTGGCCAATTTATAGCTGAAAGCCCATACTTTACGATAGAATAAATTTTTTAATCAAAATATTTAAATTTTAATGAATTATTTAAGAAATAGTAACAAACAAAAATATAGAGTTTTTTAGTACATATAGAGTTTTTTAGTAGGTACATTTTACCATCCGTTATTAAGCGAAAATACTTTTAGTACTGTTCTAAATATAAAGAGGTTGTGGCTGAGATCTGCACCTTTAAAAATATGCTTTTTTAAAATTTAAATAATTTCTCAACCATTGTTTATAACATTGTATTGTAAAAAATGGGGATTTCCATTTCTTTGCAGATCATGCAGAATTTATACTAAAACACTTAAAAAATTATCACTGAGGCCTAAGTCTTTTAATGTAGGTTTGCTATGATATTTAGCTTATACTATTTTGACTGCTATTCGACCAATAACTATTAACTCGTCCTTGCTTCGTCGAAATCTTGGATCAATAAAATATTTCATCATTTCGCATTTAAATTGTTTATATTTCACAATAACTGTTTATAATTCCAACAACAAGAAAGTAGCGGCATTTTTCATTGGGTGGGATTTTATACGTAGAGCTTTTAGAATAACTTAAAAAAAGTTCGAAGATGATACGACCTGTTTCAAGGAATTCCGAAGATAAGCCCCTTTTTGCCTTATTTCACTGGACTATTAGATAACTATTCTTAATTTAGCATAGGTTAAGATGAAGATTCCCAGTAAACCACGAATGCATACAAAATGAATTCACAATACATTTCAGAAATGAATGAAATTCATTACAGAAAGCATTTTGTAAGTAATACGGAATGCATTAAAACACATTAGGCATGTCCTAGGATGAAATGCATTGCTTGTAATGCATTGACAATATATTTCATATAGAAGTATGTAATGCATAAATAATAAATTACAAATACATTTTATAGAATGTGGGAAATGCATTACAAAAGGCATTTCATAAAACTAATAAAATGTATTGAATAGCATTAGGATTGCCCTAGGAAAAAATGCATTGATTCTAATCGACTAAAAATGCATTTAATAATAATATATTTTTTTAAAACAAAATTTATTATAATTTTATGTTGAACTTTGTATTTTAGATGCCCTGAATTTCTAGATATGTGTTCTACCATGTGACGTCCGTATAGTCGCCCTCATATCTCTCTCGAAAATAGAAAATGAATAATTTTCAGTATGTATGCTATCTGAAATGAGATACGATTTTATTAGCTTAATTACTGAAGACTCCAACAAAAATTTGTTAGCGTGGCGGAATGGAGTGCTCGTGTATTTGGCCCTTTATAATACGCTTTTGAATTCTCAAAATCCTAACAATTTAATGCATTGCTTGTAATGTATTTGTAAGGCACTTGTAAGCAGTCGCTGATTGATAACTTTCAGATAGCTTACTTGTAATGTACGGCGAATGCATTTCTTTGTTCTATGCATTACATGTGGTTTGCTGGGTTATAATGTAGCGTTTTATTCTTAGAAGTTCCTGTCAATTAACACCTTTAGACTCGCGTCGCCCCATTTTAAACATTCATCTTCCAAATCAGACCAAGCCATTCAAAGAGAACAAATCTCCACAATCAGGAACGTCCAACGCGATTTTATAAACTGTAGACGGTTTAACGTAGACCTCCTACTGGGCAGCATTAAAACGCGAGAATTCGCTAGCAAACTACAAAAAACTATAAAAATGCAAAGCGTTTCAGACGAAAATAATATTGAAGAGCTGTGTAGTACCTATAGATTTTTTCAAATTCCGTGACACAAAAAATTTGAGCAGTTCTCCGCACCTCGTTGCCAAATTTTATAAATATTGTTCTATCATTTCCCCTCTTTTTAGTTAAAATGGCAACAAACACAGAAAAAACTCAACAAAATAAATGGGGAAGGGATGCGCACATGAGAAATGAATAAAGTTAATTTATCTTTATATCTGTTGAGCAGAGCTTTTAAATACATATAAAACTCTTGCTCAACCAAACCAGTTTATTCATCATAATAAGCATAATTTTACTATAATTGTGTGAGATTTTTTGTCATCCCTAAATTTAAAATAATTTAATAAAAATTCTGCCAAAATTCCTTTTGAATAAATGGGCTTTTTCATTCATAAAACGATAGTTTTCCGTAGTCGCAAACAGTGTTTTTGTATCAAAAACCTCAGAAAATAAAGAAAATGTATTTGCCGCCTTTGGCTTCTAATTGCCGAACACCTGAATAAAAGTTCAATTTATAACACTCGTAAATTCAGTAATTTCGTAAATTCAATTCAATAAATTCGTAATAATATTAAATGTGAAACTCAAAGTTCTCAATAATAATTGTGTAAATTAAATTGTTATATGATATAATTATTGTTATGATTAATTAATTAATTCAGTTAGTTAGTTTAAAAATTCAACAAAAAAGTTCAATGAAAGAAAAATATGTATATAACAGTTCAACTCAAAGTATAACGCAAGTGAACATCCACCCAAAATTTATTATAACACCCTCAACAACGTTGTAAACTATAATTTGAATTTATCAGTGTTCACCTGATTCACCACCTTATCAACGATGTAAGCTACCGTTATCAATTAAGCAATAGGTTAGGTTGAAATGGCTGCCCCCACCAGGGAGCCCACTTAGGCACGCCATTGGGCCCATTGTGATGCCATTCTGGTATTGGGACATAGTTCAGGCCATTTCAAGCCATTTCGAGCTTTTGATAAAGCGACAGAGTCTAGAGACACCAATATTTTGCAGCTCGCTCAATCCATCAAGGAAAGGTGAGCCAAGGAAGGTCCCTCTTTTCCTTGCTAGGGCGGGACATGTACAGAGAAGATGGGAGACAGTTTCTTCCTCTTCTTCATTACCACAACTTCTACATAAGTCGTTGTGGGGGAGTCCTAATCTTTCGGCGTGTGGGCCGAAGGGACAGTGACCAGTCAGCACCTTTACCACGTGGCTTATCTCCTTTTTGTTCAACTGAACCAGAGATTTTGAACGCTTTGCATCCAAAGTTGGCCACATTGCATGAAGAGTGCGACAAACCGTTGCTGTGGTCCATCTCAGCCCGGCTCGAGCTAAGCTGATTTTTCTCACAGCTAGTTTATAGGTGGCTAAGGGCATTCCCATTCGGGTTAAGTGGGGTGTCCTTTCCACTTCGGTTCCCTGTCTAGCAAGCTCATCTGCCCTACAGTTTCCCCTAATCCCACTGTGTCCAGGAACCCAACACAGTGTTATATCAAACTGAGTGGCAGTCTCACACAGAGACCTGCGGCAGTTCAGAAGAGTCGTGGATGTTGTGACGACAGAATTAAGAGCCTGGCTATCCGATAGAATACATATATTCTTATGAGATATATTATTTATCTTCAGCCATTCGAGAGCCTCCCAGATCGCAGTGACTTCCGCTTGGAAGACGCTGCAATGGTCGGGTAGACGAAGAGAGGTATTTATATTTAATGCCTCAGAAAAGATACCAGAGCCTACATTATTCCCAATTTTTGAGCCATCTGTGAAGATACATAATGACCCAGTTGGGATAACACCATCTGTCCAGTCATCTCTAGCCGGAATGATGGTATTGAAACCTTTCTCCAAGGTCCACGTAGGTGTAGTATAATCTAGGTTGTTCGCAGTGGTGGCGAACTTCCTAAGGATGGATGAATGGCCATATGAGTATGGAGTCCATCCAAGAGAAGCCTTTGTCCTGGCAGCCGTCCAGGCTGCCATTTGCTCGGCGTGTATATCCAAAGGGGTAAGATGCAATAAGACATCCAGCGCAGCTGTAGGGGTGCTTCTCATTGCACCACTGATACACAGCTCAGCTGTTCTTTGGACCCTTTCCAGTATCTTACGATACGTAATCTTCTGTAATGCAGTGCAATATCGGTATGGTGATATGCCATGCATAAGTATAGGTCTGATTACGGCTGTATAGAGCCAGTGGACGATGCGGGGCTTAAGGCCCCAGTTGACTCCGATCGTTCTCTGGCATAAGAAGAGAACTGTTTTGGCCTTATTTGCTCTTTCTAAAAGATTCGGTCTCCACGTTAGTTTCCTATCGAGTATGAGACCTAGAAATTTCGCATCCTCCTTTATATGCAGTGTTTCATTACAAAGTCTTAAAGAAGGAAAATTGGGAAGTCTATGCTTCTTTGTAAAGAGCACTACTTCAGTCTTGGCTGGGTTGACGCCGAGACCCTTTGTAGTGGCCCAATGAGAAAGAGTATTCAATGCTTGTTGCATTATATCTCTTATTGTTGAGATGTACTTGCCGGTCACCACCAGCACAATATCATCAGCATAGGCCACCGTGTTGCACCCAGACTCCTTTAGAGTTATCAGTACTTCATTGACTGTCATATTCCAAAGGAGCGGCGATAAGACCCCACCTTGCGGTGTGCCTCTTTTGACCCGTCTGACTTCTTCCGAAAGCCCCAGGCTAGACTTTATGACCCTGCACCCTAGCAGCTGATCAATAAAGGACCTGGAGCACCTATCAACATTCAGACGCTGGAGTGCCCTCGTGACCGCAGAGGGTTCAACATTGTTGAACGCACCTTCAATATCTAAGAAAGCAGCCAACGTGAATTCCTTGAATTCAAGGGATCTTTCGATGACCGCTACCAAAGAGTGGAGAGCAGTGTCTACTGATTTACCTTTCGTGTAGGCATGCTGCGAGGGAGAAAGCAGTTTTTTATCAATGCTTTGCTTAACATGGATCTCCACAAGTCTTTCTAGTATCTTGAGGAGAAAGGATGTGAGACATATAGGTCTCAAGTCTTTTGGATTGTGGTAGGAGATTTTACCCGCTTTCGGAATGAAAGCCACCTTCGCTACTCTCCAGGATGTTGGAATGTAGCTTAGGCTAAGGGAGCTCCTATAGATGGCTGCGAGCCAATTCAGAATTAGGTCACTGACTTTCTGAATTTCAATGGGATAAATTCCATCTGGTCCCGGTGTTTTATAAGGCATGAAACCTTCTATGGACCACAGGAGTAAATCCCTGTTTATCAATCTGTCAATGGTGCCTAAGTTATGTGCGCTAGTTGGACCCTCAAAACCTGTTTCTGCAGATGCAGCAAGAGATGTTGAGCCAGGAAAGTGAGTATCGAGTAGGAGTTTCAATGACTCCTGACTACTTGTGGTCCATGTACCGTCTGCTTGTTGCAGCATTTCTTGGCACATTGGGCTTTTCGAGAGAACTTTTCTCATTCTTGCGGCATCCGAAAAACCTTCTATTGTCGCACAAAAGGTCTTCCAGGATTCCCTTTTCGAGTTTCGCAGCTCATATTTGAACTCCCTGAGACGACTTTTGTAGTTGTCCCAGTCCGAAGCCAAATTTGACCATTTGGCCTTATTGAAGGCCTTTCTGCTTTCAGACCTTAGTTTGAGAAGTCTGCTGTTCCACCAAGGGGGTTTGGTTTTACCCCCATATTTTCTAATGGGACAGGCTGCTTCTAATGCGTTATTCAGGAGGTTACTGAGATTTGTCACTTGATGTTCGAGATCTTCAGCATTCCAAGGGTGGGTGGGAACGTCCTCAGGGAGGGATCTTTCCACTACTTGTCTGTATATGGCCCAGTCTGTGTTCCGGACATTCCTGTAACCAGGGGCCTTCTTCACAGTTGAGCACATATTGATATTAAAAAGGATGACTCTGTGGTCAGAAAAGGAGTGTTCACTGGATACTCTCCAGTTTTCCACACGGTTGAGCAGATCTGGGGAAACAAGAGTAATATCCAAGACTTCTTGTCTTACCCTTGTGATGAACGTGGGTTCATTTCCCCTATTGCATAGCAAGAGGTTGTGTTGGAGTAATAAATCAAAAAGCAACTCACCTCTTATATTTGTATCAGAGCTGCCCCAAACGGTGTTATGAGCATTCGCATCACATCCAACGATGAGGCTGGCTCCACGACTAGCCGCTTCTTTTGCGGCAACAAAGAGACTGGAGCTGTCCAAATTTCCCTCGTATGGTAGGTAGACAGATCCAATCCACGTAGGCCTACCGCCTTTCCTGTTGTCCAAGCAGGCCAGTACATTATCAGCATTGCTAAATTTAGACAACATAAAAGCGTTAAGGTCATTTTTAACAATTAAACAGGTTCTTGGCTTACCTTCCCCATTTCTGGGATACAACAACCTGTATTTAGGAGTCCTGATTCCGCATACAAGGCCCCGGACAATCCAAGGCTCTTGTACCAGGACGACATCTATATCGGCCTTAGAAAGGCGTAAGCATAGGCTGGCGGATGCAGCCTTGCTGTGATGGAGATTAATCTGCGCTACTCTCAACATCGTGGTTGGGAGTAGTTGGATCAATCTCGATCACCGTAATATCAGCCTCGTCTTCTTCCGGTGTGAGAGTAATATCATCATCTCCCACCGAAAGAAGTTGGGCAAAGTCACCCAGTTCATCCTCCGTCCTTGACGGTGAAGGAACTGAGAAGTTAGAATCCTCAGAGGATAAGAAGAGAGGGTCGTTTGAACCCAGGGTTGGTAGGTGAGTATCCTCAGGCACCTTAGGATCAGCTACTCCTGTTCCTGTAGCATCCGCAATACTAGGCACATTGGGTTCAGCTACTTGCGTACCTGTGTCACCCGCAGTGCCAGGTACGTTGGAATCAGAAACATCCGTACCTGTAACACCCGCAGTGCCCGAGGGCTCACCAACTGGAGCCACAGGTGGAGCAGTTGAAACCGTTCCACTCTGGGGCAAAGAGTCTTTTTTGTATAGCCTCAGGGTGATTGAAGAAAACCCATAGCTTATGACGCCTTCAGATTTCGCCAAAGGTCCCAGCGACTCCTCGCTAATTTCTAATGTAACTGCTCGGCCGTCGCCTTTAGGGTCCTCCAGTTTCGTAATCCTCCACGAAGACGTCTGTAGCTGTGGGTTACTCAACCGAATAATATCCAGAATAGCCTGAGGTTCGGCTGGTTCTGCTGGGATCCAGGAACGCGCTCTTGGCCGATTCGGGATTTCCTCCTTCATAACGACCTTGAGTTTGGCGCCTGGCCATGCTTCCCCAATTCTGGATATTGCTATCCTATAGAGATCGACAGATCTCTGATCGGCACAAGCGATGAGCTTCACGCGGCCCTGAAACCATCCGCTATCGCGACAGTGAGGAGCAGTGCCAGGATGCTCCTGAAGGATTGGGAGGAAAATTGTCGCGAGCCTGACCTCAAGTTTCCTCCATTTATCAGGCAAAATGGTGCCATCTGGATCGTTTTCGTTGATGACGGCGATCACGATCTGACCTTCCAGCACTTGGCTGTAGGTCTTAGTCGTAGCAGGATGTACGGAAGTGTTCCTGCTACGTTTAGCCTCAGGGTGATTAGGTTCCTCAAGGGACCTCTGACGCTTTGGTGTTGGGTTGCCAGTTTGCGAAGTTTGCTCGCTGACAACCCGCGTCGCCCACCTTAGCGAAGCTTGTTGCTTCTCGGTGATTTCACCCTTTGCAGTTCCCTTGAATCGAGCAAGCATTCTCTGGGCGCTGCGTTGGTCTTGGTACTTCACCTTTGATGGTGGAGCGCCTTTAGACCCAGGCTTTTTAGTTTTTATAGCCTCCTTAGAGGCATTGGAAGACTGCACAGGTGCAGTTGAAGGGCCTGCTTCTGTTGAAGCAATTGGCTTAGAGGGAGTGGGGAGCTCCGGATTAGAGTCTAAAGCTCCTTTTTCCCTTTTATCCACCTCGTTGCCTTTGCAGGCAGTAGGTGTGGTTTTGGGAGCCCCCGAACTGGTGGCGGTTGTTTTTGTTGTTGTTTTGGGTTTGGGTTTTTCCATAAAAGTCCCACGAGTAGTGCGGAAAGAGGGGTCCATCCTGCCAGAGCCGCTTACCAGGATAAGGCACTTGTACTCTCCGACCTTGCCCGGGCATCGGAGGGAACCGTTCGCGACCAGCACTCTTTAACCACTGGCTGGCCATGCAGCCATCGGCACGGTAAACACCTTGGCTTAGAAGTGGGGAAATGGCGAGGGGAAAGGAAAAGGAGAGAGAGAAAAGGTGGGGGAAAGTGGATGTACCTAGCTTAGTCTGGCCTCTTCGCAATTAGCCTGTTCGGCATGGGTGTCCCTACCAGTGGCTTGCTGGTTACCAGCTAGCTACCGCCGACATAGCCTAACGCTACTACGAGACTCGCAAGCCCCACCACCGCGGCAAGGTGTAGGTACGAGGTGAGGATTAAGCAATCATCGAACTGCACAGAAACCTCTACAACGTTGATCAGTAAATTCGAAAACTACAGAAATTTAAAAAAATGAACAACGAGAAAAATATTGGGAGAAATAAACTTCACCGAATCACCAAAATAAACGCGAGAAATACACTAACAATTTAGTCTAGTTTCGACTTCCATAAGGATAGAATCGCTAAAAGTGCCAGAAGTTACAGTTTGATCAGTGGAATAATTTAGATTGCCAGTAGTTTAAATTGTTTGTTTTGTTTATAGTGTTTTCGTTAGAAACTTGTTCTGTTCATAAAAATTGATTATATTTTTTAACTAGTTGGGATGTGGGTTCGACCCTTTCGGGCCACACGATCAACTTCCCAGTATGATGGATGTTGAATATATGATTGGATATTTTAATAATAAATGAACAAAAGGCAACATAGAATATATCTATAATACCGAGAATTTGTCACAATTGTTTATCAATATTTTCGCTAAAATTTCAAACTAAATGTGCGCACTTACAAGATTAGGATGACGAAAATGTATATAAAATTGATGTATTAATGTTTTTCGGCACCTCAATGAAGTCGATATAGTTTTTAGTTCGCGCGGTGCCGTGCAGGTACAAAAATCACTTAAGTCATTTAAACCAAAAACCGCTGGACCGAATTTTATAAAAATCTTTTCAGATTATATTGTCGCTAATACGCTTCGAACGGCACCTCACGTAAGTCAATATCTTTCGTGGTTCGGGCGATATCGTGCAGGTACAAAAATCACTTACGTCGCTTAAACAAAAAACGGCTGGACCGAATTTTATGAAAATCTTTTCAGATCATATTTTGGTTAATACTCTTCGAACGGCACGTCAACTAAGTCGATATCTTTTATAATTCGCGCGATATCGTGCAGGTACAAAAATCACTTAAGTCATTTAAACCAAAAAACCGCTGGACCGAATATTATAAAAATCTTTTCAGATTATATTGTCGCTAATACGCTTCGAGCGGCACCTCAAGTAAGTCAATATCTTTCGTGGTTCGGGCGATATCATGCACGTACAAAAATCACTTACGTCGCTTAAACAAAAAAACGGCTGGACCGAATTTCATGAAAATCTTTTCAGATCATATTTCGGTTAATACGCTTCGAACAACACCTCAACGAAGTCGATATCAGTTTTGGTTCGCGCGATATCGTGCAGGAAAAAATGACCACATCCGTACGCACATACACACACACACATATACTTCCTCCCAATTTTTTGCTTAAAATGCTCCTGGGACCTTGAAAGATGAAAATACGTTGAAATTTTCGATTTCGATTTTCGGACCGATTACAATAACTTCCTATACTGGGAAGTTAATAATACATAATTTAAAGATTCATAATCAAAAATGAGTACAATAGCACGTAAAAATTTACGTTCACACATATATTTAGTTGGAAGTGCATATTCCCAAATTCTTGGTGCATAGCTGCCTTCAAACGAACAAGTTCTGTCAGTGTTTTTTTATATCATAATATTGAAAAATTAGCTATTCGTGAAAGTGCGCGTTTAGTTATTGAAGAAGCTACAATATTTTGGGCAAAAGCTAGAATTCCAACTAGATACAAACAACGCAGTGTTGAAAAATTAGAAAATTTGCATAAAGAGTGGCTTAACATTTGTAGAAATAAAAATAGAAGATCTGAAACTCAGTGTAACAGAGAAAAAGAGTTTGTCGAGCAATTGGATGATCTTTTTGACATTGCACATGTCGATGCACTTACAATAATGAATTGTGAAGAAGATAAAAAAAAATTTAATCGCACAACGTGAAAAAGGTTGCCAAGGATGCTTAACAGGTGTTGACATGAAAGCCCTACAACAAGCAAAAATTTCAGATAGATTATAGTACTTTGCATTGGGATGGAAAAGTTTTACCGGAAATAACTGGAAACGTTAAGGTAGACAGACTACCTGTTATAATAATTAGTCACAATAACGGTGAACAGCTATTAGGTGTTCCTAAATTAGATACTGGAAAAGGAATTGATATGTGTGATGCGATATATGAACTTTTAATCGAATGGAATGTTGACCAAAATATATTCGCACTTTGCTGTGATACAACCTTTTCAAATACAGGACAAATCAACGGAGCAACAACACTTTTGGAACAAAAACTGGAAAGAGATTTACTTTATTAACTTCCCAGTATAGGAAGTTATTGCAATCGGTCCGAAAATCGAACATTTCAACGTATTTTCATCTTTCAAGGTCCCAGGAGCATTTTAAGCAAAAAATTGGGAGGAAGTATGTGTGTGTGTGTATGTGTGTGTGTGCGTGCGGATGTGGTCATTTTTTCCTGCACGATATCGCTCGAACCAAAACTGATATCGACTTCGTTGAGGTGTCGTTCGAAGCGTGTTAACCGAAATATGATCTGAAAATATTTTCATGAAATTCGGTCCAGCCGTTTTTTTGTTTAAGCGACGTAAGTGATTTTTGTACCTGCACGATATAGCACGAACCAACCATGATACCGACTTCTTTGAGGTGCCGATCGTAGCATAGTACCGAAAGTACGCTTTGAAAAGATTTTCATAAAATTCGATCGAGCGGTATCTATGTTTAAAGGGCGTAAGTGATTTTTGTACATGCTCTATAGAACACAAACCAAAAATGATATTGACTTCATTGAGGTGTCGTTCGAAGCGTATTAACCGAAATATGATCTGAAAAAATTTTCATGAAATTCGGTCCAACCGTTTTTTTGTTTAAGCGACGTAAGTGATTTTTTAACTTCCCTGTATAGGAAGTTATTGTAATCGGTCCGAAAATCGAAATCGAAATTTCGACGTATTTTCATCTTTCAAGGTCCCAGGAGCATTTTAAGCAAAAACTTGGGAGGAAGTATGTGTGTGTGTGCGTACGGATATGGGCATTTTTTCCTGCACGATATCGCGCGAGCCATAAAAGATATCGACTTCGTTGAGGTGTCGTTCGAAGCGTATTAACCGAAATATGATCTGAAAAGATTTTCATAAAATTCGGTCGAGCCGTTTTTTTTGTTTAAACGACGTTTATGATTTTTGTACCTGAGCGCGAAATAAAAACTACATCGCGCGAAATAAAAACCATATCGACTTCATTGAGGTGCCGAAAAAAGAATATTAACGAAGAAATGCTCTAAAAAAAATTCATAATATTCGGTCGGGCCTTTTTTGTTTATATAGAAAAACTTCGGCTAATTGTCAGAAAGACCTTAAATTGACAAGTTTTGCTAATATCTAATAAACTCGATGGAATCAGACCCGTTCTAAACGAAGTGATCTTTTTTGGGTTCTGAATAACGATAGCCTTCGAACAAAACATCACCGACAACCTTTCAAAATCGTGCAAAAATTTCGTTACCCTTTAGGAAATTGCGGATTATCCCGGGATTTCCGGTAGTTACCGCGAAATTTGTTCTTTTTGGTCAAGTCTGACAAGTACTTAACAATTACAGTTTTGCTAATATCTCCGGAAAGCTTTGGAATTTCCAAATGAAGTCATTCGCTTCTCAGTTTGTGCGCTTCAGCACGCTCAATACGAATTTGAACACCCGCTTTAGTGCAGCGAACGAAATACGGAGGACATTTTTGTTTGCTAACGTTCAGGAAAAACAAATTCTCTAGAAAAATCTTTGGATTTACTACTATTATAGTTATTTGAACTAGCTTCTCTCGGGACTGCTTTGTCAACAATTCTGATACTAGCCAATTTTCCACTAGTGCTAAACGTATAACTATTTTGTAAGAAGTCAGTTTATTCTATCTTCGTTCATCATACTGGGAAGTTAATCGTGTGGACCGAAGGGGTCAAACCCACATCCCAACTAGTTTACCATGCCGCCACCACATATATGAAATCGTACTGAGAAGTGTATTTGAATCCAAATTCGGATCACTTACTTCCGGTTCTGATGTTCCTTTATTCAAAAGGTTTCAATCATATTGGCCAAATATAAATAAAATGAATTATAAACCAGCACTTCAAAACGAAAAGCTTTTTACGATTTTAATTGATGTAATAGAAGAAGTTTCAAACTTTTGTAAACGTCAATTGGTAAACAAAATAAGAGAGACGATTAAGAGACGATTACCTAGAGCTATTAGAGTTGACTTTAATTTATTTAGGCACAAGTTCTAAAACAATATTTCGCTATCCACGACCGATGCACCACGCCCGATGGATGTCTAAAGCATTGTACTCGTTGAAAATATATCTATTTCGAACAGAATTTGATTTAACCGAATCTGAAGAAAACAAATTAAGAGATATATGTGCTTTTATGTGAAGGCTTGGTTTAACTGTCCTGTGGCATCATCAGCGCCATACCAAGATTTGTGTCTTATACGAGAAATTTATAATTACAAATCTTGTGACAAACAAATATCTGAAGCTGTAATCAAGAAGTTTTCGAACCATTTGTGGCACCTATCAGACGAATGTGTTGCACTAAGTTTGTTTGACGAAAACGTTTCGAATGAAATTAAAAGAGAAATAACAGATAAGATAAAGACTCTGAAAAGCCGTAATGATGATGGAGATGATAAAGTTTACGATGACGATGTTTATACAATAGAAAATATGAAACGTATACCACTTAAACCCCAGGAAATAGAAACATTTATAGAAAAAGGGCTTCCTGATTTTGTTACCGTAAACACACATAAATTTTTCAATCGCTTTGGAATTTCCACTAATTTTTTAAATGAAGACCCTTTTAATTGGAACGATAATGAAGAGTATAATAAAGGAGAGAATATAATTCATAATTTACATGTAGTAAATGATGCCGCAGAACGCGGAGTGAAATTAATTGAAGAATACAATAAAGTATTAACCAAAAATGAAGAAGAAAAGCAATATTTATTGCAAGTGGTTACTGACTATCGAAAAAACTTCAAATCACATACTAAATCAGCGTTGAGTAGTACTAAAAACTAAGATTTATTTTGTACAATTTATACTTTTAAATACATACAGTGGTTTTTATCGAAAATTTAAATTAATATGAAATATTATTATAGAAATTAAAATGTTTGGTTTTCGATAACATAAATGGCCATAACTTCTCTATTTGTCAACCGTTTTTTTTAAATTTGGCTTATTAGAAAGGTAATTAAAATATCTATAATATTTTGTCGGTCAGGGTTGGAATAAAATTTTCAGGGGTGGCTAAAAAAGAAAAAAATGCAAAATAAATCAAATTTTTCGAAACTTTGACGATTTTGAGGGACCTCTATCACCGATTGGCGTCAAATTTCACACTGGCTCGTTTTTCATCCATTCGCATATTTTTGGGGGGATCTTTTTGGGTAAAGTCAAAAAAGTCGAAATAAGGGCCACCCTAATTAATATATATATATATATATATATATATATATATATATATATATATATATATATATATATATATATATATATATATATATATTAGGGTGGCCCTTATTTCGACTTTTTTGACTTTAACCAAAAAGATCCCCCCAAAAATATGCGAATGGATGAAATATATATATATATATTAGGGTGGCCCTTATTTCGACTTTTTTGACTTTACCCAAAAAGATCCCCCCAAAAATATGCGAATGGATGAAAAACGAGCCAGTGTGAAATTTGACGCCAATCGGTGATAGAGGTCCCTCAAAATCGTCAAAGTTTCGAAAAATTTGATTTATTTTGCATTTTTTTCTTTTTTAGCCACCCCTGAAAATTTTATTCCAACCCTGACCGACAAAATATTATAGATATTTTAATTACCTTTCTAATAAGCCAAATTTAAAAAAAACGGTTGACAAATAGAGAAGTTATGGCCATTTATGTTATCGAAAACCAAACATTTTAATTTCTATAATAATATTTCATATTAATTTAAATTTTCGATAAAAACCACTGTATGTATTTAAAAGTATAAATTGTACAAAATAAATCTTAGTTTTTAGTACTACTCAACGCTGATTTAGTATGTGATTTGAAGTTTTTTCGATAGTCAGTAACCACTTGCAATAAATATTGCTTTTCTTCTTCATTTTTGGTTAATACTTTATTGTATTCTTCAATTAATTTCACTCCGCGTTCTGCGGCATCATTTACTACATGTAAATTATGAATTATATTCTCTCCTTTATTATACTCTTCATTATCGTTCCAATTAAAAGGGTCTTCATTTAAAAAATTAGTGGAAATTCCAAAGCGATTGAAAAATTTATGTGTGTTTACGGTAACAAAATCAGGAAGCCCTTTTTCTATAAATGTTTCTATTTCCTGGGGTTTAAGTGGTATACGTTTCATATTTTCTATTGTATAAACATCGTCATCGTAAACTTTATCATCTCCATCATCATTACGGCTTTTCAGAGTCTTTATCTTATCTGTTATTTCTCTTTTAATTTTTATCGAAACGTTTTCGTCAAACAAACTTAGTGCAACACATTCGTCTGATAGGTGCCACAAATGGTTCGAAAACTTCTTGATTACAGCTTCAGATATTTGTTTGTCACAAGATTTGTAATTATAAATTTCTCGTATAAGACACAAATCTTGGTATGGCGCTGATGATGCCACAGGACAGTTAAACCAAGCCTTCACATAAAAGCACATATATCTCTTAATTTGTTTTCTTCAGATTCGGTTAAATCAAATTCTGTTCGAAATAGATATATTTTCAACGAGTACAATGCTTTAGACATCCATCGGGCGTGGTGCATCGGTCGTGGATAGCGAAATATTGTTTTAGAACTTGTGCCTAAACAAATTAAAGTCAACTCTAATAGCTCTAGGTAATCGTCTCTTAATCGTCTCTCTTATTTTGTTTACCAATTGACGTTTACAAAAGTTTGAAACTTCTTCTATTACATCAATTAAAATCGTAAAAAGCTTTTCGTTTTGAAGTGCTGGTTTATAATTCATTTTATTTATATTTGGCCAATATGATTGAAACCTTTTGAATAAAGGAACATCAGAACCGGAAGTAAGTGATCCGAATTTGGATTCAAATACACTTCTCAGTACGATTTCATATATGTGGTGGCGGCATGGTAAACTAGTTGGGATGTGGGTTTGACCCCTTCGGTCCACACGATTAACTTCCCAGTATGATGAACGAAGATAGAATAAACTGACTTCTTACAAAATAGTTATACGTTTAGCACTAGTGGAAAATTGGCTAGTATCAGAATTGTTGACAAAGCAGTCCCGAGAGAAGCTAGTTCAAATAACTATAATAGTAGTAAATCCAAAGATTTTTCTAGAGAATTTGTTTTTCCTGAACGTTAGCAAACAAAAATGTCCTCCGTATTTCGTTCGCTGCACTAAAGCGGGTGTTCAAATTCGTATTGAGCGTGCTGAAGCGCACAAACTGAGAAGCGAATGACTTCATTTGGAAATTCCAAAGCTTTCCGGAGATATTAGCAAAACTGTAATTGTTAAGTACTTGTCAGACTTGACCAAAAAGAACAAATTTCGCGGTAACTACCGGAAATCCCGGGATAATCCGCAATTTCCTAAAGGGTAACGAAATTTTTGCACGATTTTGAAAGGTTGTCGGTGATGTTTTGTTCGAAGGCTATCGTTATTCA
>CATLJY010000507.1:0-74041 GCA_949987705.1 Thereva unica | reverse complement strand
CAATTCTTGTTAATGCACGGTTTGACTACCTCATTAGCTGAAATTCAATTACATGCCTGCATTTCAAAGTAAATATTTTTAATTAGTAATATTTCGCTTTTGACAAGGCTAAACATCATCAAAATCTTTACTGCGCAGTACGCAAAAGGTTGCACTTCATACCTATATATTCACAAGTTTTGATATGCTATCGTTGCGTATTTATACTGTGCTTTACCTAATATTGGAGGCGATTCAATCTACCAATCCACCGTGCTTTGCTGCATGTAATACACAGCTTCAGGCTCATGATTTGGCGAATAACTCCATGACAGGTCTATCGGAGCAACCCATTTGTGTACGAGTCCCCTTTTGCACCAACATGACTTTCAGCAGCCTTGAGTCACAAATTTGCGGTGATATATGATATACGATATGATGCTCGTATATATGCTTCAAATTAGGTGCTAATTAGGTGCTCCATTTAAAAATTAAGCTCTCTTTGCATTTTCAGGGAAATTCAATTTCAGAACTGGTCTGGGTTTTAGGTGTTAATTAGCTGACCCAATTAAAAATTAGTGTTATTTGCATTTCAGTGAAAACGCAAAATTAAAGCCCGTTACCTAACACAAAAAGTTAATGGGACAAAGTATAGTAAAACTTCGTGGACAGCAATTAGTGTCTCAGAAATTACGATGCGCCATTATTCCTGCAGAATACTAAATTCTATAGTTAGAGCGAGGGATATTTTCTGTTGAAGAAATGTGTCTGTGTGGTTTTATATGTGCATTCCTAAAAAATATTTAAAGTAAAAGTAGCATTCTCAAAAATATCAAAAAAGTGTTAAAAATACAGTAACAAATTGTTTTGAATATACTGTATTCATATTTGAATACTTCCCGAACAGGTTTACTAGAAAATACTTTTTTCGTGTTTTTATCTGCAAGTCGAGACACCGCTAAGACTTAATAAAATCTGCTTCTACACTAGGTTTAGAATGTGAAATGGTGGTATAATAAATGATATCAAAATATGTTCAAGATATATTCTAGCCCGCAGCTAGCACGAACGCTTGAGTAAACATAAGACTCGCCCGCAGATGGCACGCACAAACAGTGTCAATCACGAGTAAAAATGCAACTCGTCCGCAGATAGCATGCAGCTGGCATGCACTAGCCCTCACAGCACCCGCAGCTAGCATACACGCCTGAGGAAAAATAAGAGTCGCCTTCAGCTAGCATGCAGCTGGCATGCACGAAGAGTGTCAAAGGATATTTTTCTAAATTCAAACAAAGAAAAAAATAAAAAAATATATTTTCTTTGAATAAAGCAACGCTTCGTAAAACAGATAGATAAGAGTATTATTTAATAGTCCTCAGCAAATAAAACTTTTTCATTATTAAATATCTTCGTTAAAAAAACCAAATAGTAATTTTTGTATATTTCATTTGAGAATTATAACTAATAAATTGTAACAGTCATTTTTCCAAAATATATATTTTAAAACGTTTCGTCTGTTTGTCTGATACAAATTTTTCAATCGGTTTTTTGAAAACTTCCGGTTATCCGATCATGCTGCAATTTTGCACACAGCTTTAGCTCTGATGACAATGCAATATGGTAAACTCACTATACCGTTAGATTCGTGGCGGCAATCTCAAGAGAGCGGATTGCCATTTGCTTCACAACAACCAAGATATGGGTATCAAATGAAAGGATATCATAAGTAGAATACAATAAGCAATATAGTATACCTAATATACCGTATGGCATAAGGTGGCCATCTCAAGAGAGCGGATTGTCATTTTCTTCATAACACCCGAGACATGAGTATCAAATGAAAGGGTATGATAAGTAGAGTTCAATAAGCTATGTCGTTAGATCTATGGAGGTCATCTACGGAAGGCAGAATACTATTTCCTTCACAACGCCGCGACATGGGTATCAAATGCAAGGGTATCATAAGTAGAATATAATAAGCAATATAGTATACTTAATATATCGTTAGATCCATGGCGGCCATCTCAAGAGGGCGGGTTACCATTTTATTCACAACACTCGGTACCAAAGGAAAGGGTGAAATAATTAGAATATAATAAGATATATGTCGTCATTGAAAATACAACATGGCGGCCAACATAAATAGGTGGATTACGTAATTTTGACAGATTAAATATTTGTTTACAGCCCCGTCCACATTGGTACATATCGGTTAAGCATTTCCGCTTTTACGCTCTTCAAACAACAGAGAAATCAAACGCCCGTACACCAAACCATTTTTCTCAGTATTTCCAATAAGCCATTACAAATGTACACCTTTGGTATTTTTAAAAGCCTACGAAGTACTTAAAAATATAGTTCTCAAAGTAATTACTTGCGATTTCCCCTCTCTTTTCTCTTTGATCCGTTAGCTTGGGGTATGAGCGGGACGTCCCCGCAACTGTCGGTTCCGCTTTAAAAAATGCGACTATTTTCTTGGTTTTTTGCGACTATTTTCTTGGTCAATTTAGCCGGTCGACCACCCTTCTCTTTTCAAACCCTGGGACCAGACAACGGTGGAGTTGCAATATGTATCCCCTTCGGACCTAGGGCCAAAATTACCATAAAAATGCCTCGCCGACTAGCCTATTCAGAATTACTTAGACGACTGCAAAAATCAAAAACAATTATTTATTAAATAAGAACTTATTAGCAGCTGCTTTCATTAAATATCGCTCTTTATAAAATAGTTATTTATTATAAAAAATAACGAGAACCGTTCTATTGAGGATGCTATTCGGTCCACACGATCAACTTCCCAGTATGATGAACGTAGAAGGAATAAACTGTTTTCTTCAAAATAGTAATACGTTTAGCACTAGTGGGCAATTGACTAGTGTCAGAACTGGAGACAAAGTAATCATGAGAAAAGCTACTTCAAATAACTCTAATAGTGTCTAATCTAAAGAATTTTGCTAGAGAATTTGTTTTTCCCGAACGTTAGCAAACAAACATTTCCTTAGTACTTCGTTCGTTACACTAAAGCGGGCGTTCGAATTCATATTGAGAGTGTTGAAGCGCCGCTGATAAAGTGGGAAGAGAATGACTTCATTTGGAAACTCCAAAGCTTTCCGGAGATAGTACTTGTCAGACTTAACAATAAAAAACAAATTTTTCGGTAACTACTGGAAAGATTTGAAAAATTCGTGATGTGTGATTCGTGATGGTAACGAAATTTTTGCACGATTTTTAAAGACTGTCGAATTTTGACAAGTGATGATTTGTTGGAAAGCTATCGCTGTGCAGAATCCAAGAAAGATCACTTCGTTTAGAACGGGTCTCATTCCATCGAGTTTATTAGATATTAGCAAAACTTATCAATTTAAGGTCTTTCTGACACTTATCCAAAGTTTTTACATTTAAAGAAAAAAAGGCCCGACCGAATGTTATGAAATTTTTGTTTGTTAATATTCTTCTTTTGGCATCTCAAAGCAGTCGATATAGTTTTTGGTTCACGCGGTATCGTGCAGGTACAAAAATCACGAGCGTCGTTTAAACAGAAAAACGGTTCGACGGAATTTTATGAAAATCCTTTCAGGTCATATTTCCGTTAAAACGCTTCGAACGAAGTCGTTATTATTATTTTGGTTCGCGCGACAACATTGCCACATACGTTTAGTACACATACACACACAAATAGTTTTTCTAAGATTTTTGATTAAAATGCTCTTGGGACCCTGAAAAATGGAAATACGTTGGAAATTTTGATTTCGATTTTCGGACCGATTACAATAACTTCCTTATACTGGGAAGTTTCATAACTTTCATAAGTTTTCATAACTTAAGATATACTAGTTGTAATTCCGAAATTCTTTTTTTTCCTTTTCTCTTTTTTTTGTTTTTTGTTTTTTATTCCTTGTAGCACATATCAGTTTTGTACAATTGTATCATTCATTGGTAAGCGGTATTTGTCTTAGTAGGAAACGTTTAGGATATATCGTCGGTCTAGAACCAGAACAACGAAAAAAAATAATTCCTTTTTTGAATTTTCTGGTTGTAGAAGAGTTACTTTATCCGTCTTTATATAAATTCGGCCATAACATTTTATAATAGTAGTAGTTTCCATTTTATCGTATCTCCATTTCACACAACATCTTTTAGAACCATATGAACGCAACGTACATAAGTAAGGCTTAGTTCGAAAACGTAGTAAACCAACATCGATGCACAATATGCAGAATCACAATGTGATCCATGTCATGAATTTTATATAAGTAGTTCTAAGAAGTTTTTTTAATTTTTTCCTAAATTTTACAATTGTTTTGGGGAGTATACATTTTGTTCTTTAGTTATTTACATTGTTAGATCCAGTGTGAAGTACGAGTATGGAACATATTTTTTGAATTTCGCGGAGTTGCAAAAACAATTCATTAAAAATAGAACTTTAGATTGTGATGGCGAGCGAATCAAGTGGTTAAAAATAGTACATCTTCAATACAGGAAAAATGAGAACTCTAAAATATTTTTTAAGTATGATCATAATACTGAATTGAAATATTTTGATATTGCCATAAGACAAACGCGTTCCGGACTCCTTAAGCACCAATTAAACCCTGCGTATACGGCTGCATTAAAAATAACCGAGGCTAAAGCAAAAGATTTGCTTAACTTGTGTGAGTCTGGTTTGATAACAGAACATTATAGGGGTTTTTATAGAAATTTGATTGAATCCAAACAGGAATACAGGGCGGACACCGAATCTACAATGCTATGACGAATGAATTAATATTGAACGAATTATAGATTTACTCGCTATTTCTTTCGTATTGGTTTTTTTTGTTTTTGCTTTTTTTTGAACGAAAACTAGATTCATTATGTTATCTGTCTTTTGGATATGAATAAAATATTTTGCTAAAATAACATACCGCACATTTTTACTGATCTCAAATATCTAAATACCTTACTCGATGTACTGAAAGTACGGAAATGACGTTGATTTTTAAGACCAGAATAACGTATGTGCAATTCATCATATAAAATTTAAATATTCGATATAAAAATAAAAGCTGCATCTTACAAAGTTATTTTTTTTGCACAGAATAGATGATATTTTTAACAAGAAATACTTGTATATAGATTTCGTGAACTGTTTTTTTAACTTCCCAGTATAGGAAGTTATTGTAATCGGTCCGAAAATCGAAATTGAAAATTTCAACGTATTTTCATCTTTCAAGGTCCCAGGAGCATTTTAAGCAAAAAATTGGGAGGAAGTATGTGTGTGTGTGTGTATGTGCGTACGGATGTGGTCATTTTTTCCTGCACAATATCGCGCGAACCAAAACTGATATCGACTTCGTTGAGGTGTCGTTCGAAGCGTATTAACCGAAATATGATCTGAAAAGATTTTCATGAGATTCGGTCCAGCCGTCTTTTTGTTTAAGCGACGTAAGTGATTTTTGTACCTGCACGATATCGCCCGAACCACGAAAGATATTGACTTACTTGAGGTGCCGTTCGAAGCGTATTAGCGACAATATAATCTGAAAAGATTTTTATAATATTCGGTCGAGCGGTTTTTTGGTTTAAATGACTTAAGTGATTTTTGTACCTGCACGATATCGCGCGAACTATAAAAGATATCGACTTAGTTGACGTGCCGTTCGAAGAGTATTAACCAAAATGTGATCTGAAAGGATTTTCATAAAATTCGGTCTAGCGGTTTTTTTGTTTAAGCGGCTTAAGTGATTTTTCTACCTGCACGTTATGGCCCGAACCACAAAAGATATTGACTTACTTGAGGTGCCGTTCGAAGCGTATTAGCGACAATATAATCTGAAATTTTTTTTATAATATTCGGTCCAGCGGTTTTTTTGGTTTAAATGACTTAAGTGATTTTTGTACCTGCACGATACCGCGCGAACTAAAAACTATATCGACTTCATTGTGGTGCCGAAAAACATTAATACCTAATCTTGTAAGTGCGCCCATTTAGTTTGACATTTTAGCGAAAATATTGATAAACAATTGTGACAAATTCTCGGTATTGTACATATATTCTATATTGCCTATTGTTCATTTATTATTAAAATATCCAATCATAATATTCAACATCCATCATACTGGGAAGTTGATCGTGTGGACCGAAAGGGTCGAACCCACATCCCAACTAGTTTTAAATTAAAATGGAAATTCGATAATGCATAAAATTCACCTTTTAATAGCTCTCCTGTAAAATTTCAAAATTGGTGGTTACGTTCTTCTGGTTCTAGACCGACGATATATTGTTACGTTATCTTGTTATTTATTATCTTTATCTATTTTTGCAATGTGTATCTGTTGTTTCTTCAATAAATAAATAAATAAATTAATAAATAAGTTAAAAAATTATAAGTAGATTCGTTCTTTAATAAAATACGGCACGTCTCTTTGCTGCTAATAGTTATTATTATGTACATTATTATAATTTTTGCTGTTTATTTTTTTAAATTTAAATTATCTCCGTAATTATAATTGAATAATAAAAATTTGCAAATTAATGCTATGTGCATAATTTCAATTCCCAAGTTTTAATTAAAGCATTTTAATTGCGATATCTTTCTTGCCAAAATAATACGAATTTTACTTTTTATTTTCTCAAACTACGATGTTTACGAGACGACATCTAATTAAAAATAAGAAAAAGTGCGCAATATTAACTACAGACTGCAGCACAATGTGCAAACAATAAATTATATAATTATTGTGTGAACAATAAATATCAAATCCATCTTGATCCGCTCAATATATGTATAATTGTACAAACTTTGAATATCACCCACCTGCCGTCAATAAAATAGAGTAAAAATGAATATGGCACAGCCGCGATCTTTTTACACCGTGATCCAAATCAGATCAGCCGAGCAAAAAGAACGGACTTGGATCATGGAAGAAATTTAGTTTTTTACAGTTGTAGTTGTGATTTTTGATATGTAATGTCGCATTTTATATCAGTCTCTAAAACTTATTAAAAATATTTCTGATTTAAAAAGAATTTATAAAAATGTTTAATTGACTTCCAAAATTAACAAAAGGCAACTTTCAATCATTTTTCCAAATAAATTTATGAAATTTAGCAGAGCTACCAACCCTTAAAATTAAAGAAAACAGAACAAAATTATAAAAGCTCTGGATTTCCCAATGAGATGTGTCTTGGATATACTTATGTAGTTGTTACACAAGCTATTTTTGTATCACAGATTTTGATCCAAATCTTTTTTGGATCAACTTGATCAACTTGGTGATTTTTTTTATTTATTTATTATACATTTATTGGGGCAGTACACAAGAACTACATCTTTTAAAATACAGAACTAACGGCAAAAAAATTTAAATATTAAAAAAATAACTTAAACTAGCCTTAAATAAATAATGTTGAAGTGAAAAGAAAATTATAGGGGATAGATAAGAGGGTTAGATAGAGGAAAAAATAGAAAGGAAATAAAAAGAACTAAAGAAAAGGTGAGGAAGAGGAAGAGAGAAAACTAGATGCTTGCTTTCTGAAAGCTGCTGCTGTGCCTATCCTTTTTATTGTGTTAGGAAGGCAATTCCAAAGTCTAATTGTATACACAAAGAAGGAGCGACTACCAATTAGGGACAAATGAGCAGGTATAAGGAATTTGATTGATTTCAGGGACTGTAAAGGAGCTAGGAAGTCGGAGAGGTATACAGGACTTTTAGCATAAAATGCTTTATGTAGGAGGACCAGTGCCATGATGTCAAGAAGACGAAAAATGTCATGACCTAATAAAGAATGTTGTATGCCAGACACATGATCCGAGCGTCTCAAAATATACCGTAGACAATCATTAAATGCTATCTTAAGACGTTGACGACAAGATGAGTCAAAAGAAATGTAAACAAGGGCACCATAAAGAAAATGTGGCACCACGAGAGTTTTAACTAGCTTGGCACGAATAGATTGTGGTAAGAGATTACCATAGAGCCAAAGTTTACTCAATGTGCCATAGATCTTGGGGAGTATAAGTGAGACATGATTGCAGCAGGATAGTCTGTCATTAATAATAATACCGAGATTATTGACACATTCAACAAAGGGAAGAGGAATATTATCAAGGATGATATTTGGAATATTGTCCAGAGACCTATTGGGACATTTAAGGATGAGTGCTTTGGACTTATTAGGATTTAATTTGAGAAAATTGGAAGAACTCCACTCATTTATTTGGGACAGAATATCATTAAGATTTGAGATGCAAGATCTGATTTTACTAGGAGGACACAAGGTGTACCACTGAAGATCATCAGCATATAGATGAAATAAGCAGCATTGAATAACGGAGGTAACATCGTTGACATACTGGGAGAAAAGAAGAGGACCGAGAATTGAGCCTTGTGGAACCCCTACAAGTACTGGTAGGAATGAAGACGCAACCCTGTTATGACTAACACACTGTCACCTATTAGACAGAAGGGAGGAGAAAAGTCTGTTGGCAGAAGAAGAAAAATTATAGAATGCCCTAAGTTTGAAAAGCAAACGCGAGTGAACTACAGAGTCAAACGCTTTGGAGAAATCAAGAAGAACGAGTAATCCTTCATCACCCTGATCGCGGACTGAACGAAGATCTGAAGTTACCTTCAATACAGCAGTTTCGCAGCTATGGTTTTTACGGAAGCCCGATTGTAGTTTAGAAAGGAAATTGTTAGATTCAATATAGCGCATGATCTGACCGAAGAGAATTTTCTCAAAGCCTTTGGCAAGACAGGGAAGACTACTAATAGGACGATAATCTGTTAAATCGACTGGACAGGATTTTTTTGGTAATGGAATCACAACAGACTTTTTCCAAATCAGGGGCCCTTGTGAAGTTGTCACGCAGTAATTAAAGATATGAGTGATGGTTTCCAGAATTAGTGGAGAGAGTAACTTAAGAAATCGCGGAGAAACTTCATCACAACCGATACTGTTAGATAAGATGGACAGCAATGTATCAAGAACTTCACAGGCGTCTACACAACGAAAGTTGAAACCATCAGTACTGAGTGAGCTAGATGAAGGGGGGTACTTGGGAGAGGAGAGTGTGTTATCGGGAGGAAATTGAATAAAGGAAGCATTGAGAAGATTTAAATCTACATCAGAAGGTGAGGGCACAGAAGTATTAATACCTAAAGAACGAGTATTGAACCAAAGTTGTTTGGAATTTAGAGCGGGGTCAAGCTTGCGGGAGTAAAATTCCCGTTTAGCAGATCTGACTTTACAAGTGATTAGGTTGCGTAGATGTTTGTAAGTGTATAAAATAATGACCAATATAATTAAGGCCAGACTGGAACCTTATGCAGAAGCCGTAATAAGTGAATACCAAGCTGGATTCAGAAGAAATAGGTCAACGATGGATCAACTTTTTTCAATAAGGCAAATCCTCCGAAAATGCTGGGAATACAACATCGACGTGTATCAACTTTTCATCGACTTTAAACAAGCATACGACAGCATCGACAGGGAAAAAATGTATGCGACAATGCTGGACCTAAACATACCCCTAAAGATAGTGAAACTGACTAAAATGACAATGGAAAATACAAGGTGTGCAGTCAGAATACAAGGAGAATTGACGGAGTCCTTCCCAGTCAAGCAAGGCTTAAAGCAGGGCGATGGGCAGGCACCCATGCTATTTAATCTCTGCCTTGAAGGAGTAATTCGCAAAGTAAACATTGATGCGAACGCAACCCTGCTCAACAAATCAAAACAGTTGGCAGGATATGCCGACGACATAAACTGCCTTGCCAGATCACTGTCATACCTTAGAGAAGTATTCACAGAATTAGAAGATGGAGCTAAACATATAGGGCTGCAAATAAATGCAGACAAGAGCAAGATTCCAATTCAGTCAAGGGTGGAAAGAAGAAGAAGAAACCACCACCTGGGGGAAATATAACTTCGAACGGGTAAGCCAATTTAACTACCTGGGGTCCACAGTCAGTGAAACAACGATGAAACGATAGACGTACAAAGAAGAATAAACGCCGCAAACAGAACATACTTCTCACTACTGCCAGTAATGAAATCCAGAGACATCCACAGAAAAACAAAAATAAGAGTCTACAAAACCATCATACGTACAGTAGCTACGTATGGTTGTGAAGCATGGAGTATCTCCCAAAAATCCGCCGACAAGTTGGATATATTTGAGAGGAAGGTTCTCCGAAGGATATACGGCCCAATTAATGAAGACAATGCATGGAGAATACGCTACAATCACGAATTGTACGACTTATACAAAGAATGTAAACTTTCGACCCATGCCAAGCTACTGCGTTTACGTTGGGCCGGTCATGATGACTCAAGGATACCAAAAAATCCCTGTATCTACTACCAGATGGCAAAAGACCAGTTGGCAAACCACGGTCAAGATGGGAAGATAATGTTAAGACCGATGCAGCGAAACTGCTCAACACGAGAAACTGTAGACAAGCTGCGGAGCAGAGAGACGTCTGGAGGAAGAAGCTGAAGGAGGCCAAGGCTCGAATTGGGCCGTAGAGCCATCGAAGAAGAAGAAAATGTTTGTAAGCATTACGATACCTAGGAATCCTGGTCCTGCGATAGCGGCTATACATAAACTCACGCTGATTTATCGGATCGCGGATTTCACGAGAATACCATGGACAATGGCGAGATACCTGGCGCCTTCTCGTTACTATAGGGACACACTGATCGAAAAGATGATGAATAAAAACAGTTAATAGATCAACTTTAGTGTCGATACAAGTGGTGTTATAGATATCATCCCACCGCATTGCCGCAGTGACTTCAGAAAGCTGATCTAAATTAATGCTGCTATAGTCACGATACGAAATGGAAGAAGATGAAGAGGGAGGAGAAAATGAAAACTTAGTTGAGAGAAATAGTAGGTCATGATCAAGAAAACTATGTAGGCGGGGAGATTTGATTGTGTTTTAATACAGCATCCGTGGCAGTGGTAGCTAGAATATCGAGTAGGGAGGGATTCTGGCAGTTCAAAAATGTAGGCAGTTCATTCAAGATATGTAAATCCAGTGATACAAGGAATTTCTTAAGTGCAGTCGAACGATTATTGGCTTTCAAAAGGTTAACATTAAAATCACCAGCAACAATTATGTTTTCGTAATGCAGAGAAAGCCTTGCAATAAGGTTGGCAAGTTCAGTACCAATCTCAGTGTTAAAATATTGGGCGGATAGTATACACTGACTACAACACATTTGTCACCGGCAGATGTTACTTCTACCGCATGAAATTCAAGATGCGAGCCACACCATTTGCCCACCACTTTTGAGGAGAGCAATGATGCACAATATATAGCGACACCCCCACCAGTACGACCTATGCGATCATTACGATGCATCAAAAAACCAGGAAGGGAAACTAGAGCAGACGGGATTCCAGTTTTCAACCAAGTCTCACTTACCAACAGAACATGAATTTTCGTCAGTTCCAACATTAATCTGAATTCATCCATTTTATTTCTTAAGCTTCTTGCATTAAAAACACAAATGTTCAGGCCTAGCAGGAAGAGGACAGGATATTGAGTAGTAGTCTCTCCCTGTGCACATAATTAGTGTAATTATTCATAATTCCTAGAGATTATCCAAATCAAAGGACAGAACAACACACAGAAGCATCCATCAAGCTGTTGGAGTTGGAGAGAACGGCGAGATCATGTTGCACGGACACAACGTCATCATTTATTTTACTTACTTGAGTGGTAAGTGAATTCCGTACATCTTCAATTTGCGTGGACAGGCGGCTCTCAAGCTGCTTCAACCGATCCTCAAATGCAGAAAGTCGTTCCTCCAGCACTCGATTCACGCTCAACACAATCCGCATCTCCAGTACTTGCTGCATTCCGGGGCTGCTGTCGACGTAGATCTTGGAGTAGTATTCTCCGTGCGCCTGCTGGCTGAGTGTACCGGTGTAACATTTTTGGCGTTAGAAGAGTCTGATTCAGCGATTTTTCGTGTTGTTGGTGGTCTTTGTTTAGGCATAATTGGATTGAATTTGAATTGAATTTGAATTTAATTTTTAATTATTATTAACTGTAATTTTTTCCTTCCTTAATTGTTTAAACAAATTTTTTCACATCTGAAACTGTTACATGAAGCTCCCTTATAATATATTACATTAAATTTACAGTTTTGCACGACTCTAAAAGCTTTATATCAAAGAGAGATAAAGAATTAGCGAAGTTTACGGAAAAATCGATATTTGGAAAAGGATGTTTTTGGTTTTTCGAATTTTTATCGATGTTTTTATATTGTGACACTATCATTTTTTTACACCATCTTAAAGTAGAGGATTCAACGAAAAAAAAACCCGTCTTCAAAATTTTCAAAATCAAAAATTCGTTCGCCAACTTTTTTGATTGAAAATGGGGCCTTTTTTTTAAATTAAGGTCATAAAAACAAAACTACACAACCAATCGCTTTGAGAAAAACTGGGCCTTTTCGAAACATGAAAATCTACATTTTCCTCAAATTTCATTAAAATTGGATCATTTTTGTGAAAGATAAAAATGATAAACGAAAAACTCGGTTTTTAACGTTTTTCTCCATTTTTTGAGGTTATGTCGAAAAATGGTTTGAACAAAAGCTTTAGATCTTTTAATTATCTACAACGTTTACATTTAACGTTTTTCGATAGGAGGTCTACTTTTCTCAGAAATCGCAAAAAAACACGTTTAACCCCCTAAAACTCACATTTTGGCTCCCCCGCCCTCTTTCCGGTCATCTGCTGCGGTGCTCTCGATTTTTCCTTGTTTAAGTAGCATTTATCCTAAATTTTCTCACCTTCCATATACTGCTAAGAATTTTTCTAGTTTTTGGCTTTTCAAAAGCGTATTTGCACTGGTCTATATTTGCTATTATTAGACTGCAAGACACCAACAGGCAATTATAGTGGCGCGACGGAAGAATAATTAATTCTTAAAAATTAGGAAATATTACGGAAAAAAATTAAATTTAATAGGAGCTGCGCAATGAACACGTTCACTCAGTATGCACCATGACAGTTGTTGTTGTTGGTTTGCTTGAAAGTTAATGATCTGAGTGGGATCACGGTGTAAAAAGAACGCAGCTAAATATTATTGATTTCTAGGGAGCCCGTTAATAAATGCTCATGCCTGAATTTTTAGATATCTGTGTCTATGGTGGGAGCGTGCATGCCTGTGGTGTGAGCGTGTATACTTTTGTGGCATGCCTATTTGTTCGCTATGCGTGCTAGCTGCGGGCGCGTAGGTGCTAGTTAGAACATTAACCAGTAACTTTTGTTAATCGAGTTACTAATAAGAAAAAGATCATACATTTCGGTAGATTGTACCGCTATTCGTGGTAAAGTGTTAATTATGATTGAATTATTGCATCTTAGTTGCTCTATAATCTACAAGTCAATTTGTTTTTAAGTTTCGTAGTACACAACGCATTTTCTTTGTAATTTTTAAAATTCATTTTCGTAATTTTGGTCCACACATAACATTGTTATAATATTCAAAGGCCTTTTATTGCAAAATAATTTAATCGCATATTTCTTAGGTCTGTGGAACTTTCGCTTATAGACGGACATGTGGCTCAGTTTGCTTATGGATAAAGCATCATTATATTTATCTGTATGAACCTCCCAAAACATACATATCAATGTTCCTTTTAAATCTTCGGAGACATGTAGATGTTTCTTTTTTTGTTGTCGTTTTCCAATGTGATACATGTAATGTTGGTCACCAGCCTCAATTCCCAGCAGAATTAAGTCTTTAAGAATACCTTGATGTCTGTCTTTTCCCCTTAAGGGCAAGTGATGTGTGCCACAAAACATGATAGTCAAAATGATTGACAACACGATTTTTCTATTTTCTTCGATTGCTTTCTTGTGTGCAGATGTCATCATGACATCTATAGGCATGTCTTCCAACATCGTTTTTGCTATTTTGGCTTCTTCCGCGTGCCAATAGCTAGAGGCATGATTGCTGCCATGTTTGTGTCTGCCTTGTAGCTAGTGGTTAAAAGGCCGTGTGGTGAATGAATCAAAAATGTTTAGTGCAAGAGCTTGTGTAATCATTGTACTGTGTAAAGTATCACAATGAACACCATTTTATTTGAATAAGGCTGAGTAATTGGCATCAGAAATACTTGCATTAGTTGAAAATTTTTAAAAATTATCTGGTAATTATGTACTTTTACTTTTCTATCATACATGCAATTTTTAACAAAAGGAATAATGTATATTAAAATATTTTGAAACAGCATTTTTCCTTGTAATTCAGAACTGGAAAATGCACGGCAACCAGAATCGCGATAATAAGACCCGAATTGCTTTCGTTTACTACTTATAATTAACATTTAAATTATTAATATACTAACGATTCTCGAAAATGAACATTTTAAATTCTTTAATAAAACTAGTTGGGATGTGGGTTTGACCCCTTCGGTCCACACGATTAATTTCCCAGTATGATGAACGAAGATGGAATAAACTGATTCTGCCAAATAGCTAGCTATACGTTTAGCACTAGTGGAAAATTGGCTAGTATCAGAACTGATGACAAAACAATCACGAGAGAAGCTAGTTCAAATAACTATAATAGTAGTAAATCCACAAGATTTTTCTAGAGAATTTGCTTTTCCTGAACGTTAGCAAACAAACATTTCCTCCGTATTTCGTTCGCTGCACTAAAGCGGGTGTTCAAATTCGTATTGAGCGTGCTGAAGCGCCGTTGACAAACCGAGAAGCGAATGACTTCATTTGGAAGTGCTTTCCGGAGATATTAGCAAAACTGTAACTGTTAAGTACTTGTGAGACTTGACTAAAAAGAACAAATTTTGCGGTAACTACTGAAAATCCCGGGATGAACCGCAATTTCCTGAAACTCTAACGTTTAAATATCCGATTATAACTTTTTTTTTTATTCCGGCACACAGCCCCACAATCTCAATACACAGTGGCCAATAAAGAGAAAAATGTATAAAAAATACAATTCAAATTTATTGGCTCTTTTCTTTATAATGTTTTAATTCATAACAAAATTATTGATCTAATCATGTACATCAAATAACGAACAACGAAATAGTTTGTTAATTCATAAATGGAGAAAACAATTCAAACCCTAATATTCCAGTATTCAAATGTAATTTAAAATTATTCAAATTCAATTTCGATTACCATATCACAGTAAAAAAAAAAAAAATATTTTTAAGTGAAGCAAAATTTTAAGTATATTGAAGTAAAGCAAAGTACAAAATGTATGCACTTACTTGATTGAGTAATCACCAGTTAGTTAAGGTTAAGGAAATGATATGGAGGAGAATGGGTGGAGTAATATAGATTAAACACCTTGATATTTTAAAGGATTTCTAATACCTTGTATCGAATCTACAACGTATGATTGAAGTTAGTTAAGATCGTTATAACTTGTATCAAAAAGCTACAAGTATAACTAAGTTTATACCTTGTATCGAAAGCTACAAGGTATGGTTGAGGTTAGTAAAGGTTGTTATAACTTGTATCAATAGCTACAAGTATAACTAAATGAGGTGTTAAAAGGATTAAGGAAAATTCTTTAGGGAGGAAACCTTACCTTACTGGATGATGGCTGAAGCCAGAGAGAGAGCGAAAATTAGTCGAGCAAACATTTTTGTTCACTTCTAGATTTTGCAACGGTATAAACCGGTTTAGTTGCTAACAACCGAAGTGGGGAGCAGTTATCTGTGTGTTTGCATACATGATTGATTTTAGTTAATCAATGTTACTATATTAAATTTTTACTCAAGTTTCAGTTGAATTGAATTGAAATTGAATTGAATGCTTTAAATTTAAATTTTAAATTATATTAATTTTGTATTAAAATACATTGCTGGAGCAATGAGAAAAAACAAATGCTGATAATCATTTTAGTTGATGAGCCTCATGTAGTATGGTTAGTTATGCTATTTATTGTGGTTACTGTTCCTCCTTCTTGATGTAGTATTAGTTGATGATGCGACTATTCCTCTTGGGTGGCTTTTGCTATTACAATATAAAGCTGTAATAGAATAATGGTTATGGCGCCCTACTGTGATATGGTAATCGTTATGTTTTCAAACAGTATCCCCGTAAAAAAGTGCTAATCCAAAAATTCGCGCTGTTTGGAAAGGGTAACGAAATTTTTGCACGATTTTGAAAGGTGTTCGTATTTTGACAAGTAAAACATCACTTCTTCGAAGGCTATCGCTGTGCAGAACACAAAAAAGATCACTTCGTTTAGATCGGGTCTCATTCCATCGAGCTTTTTATATATTAGTAAAACTTGGTAATTTACGGTCTTTCTGACAATTAGCGGAAGTTTTTCTATTTAAAAAAAGGGCCCGACCGAATATTATGAAATTTTGTTCAGAGCATTTCTTCGTTTAATTCTTTTTTCGGCACCTCAATGAAGTCGATATAGTTTTTAGTTCGCCCGGTATCGTGCAGGTACAAAAATCATAAACGTCATTTAAACAAAGAAACGGTTCGACCGAATTTTATGAAAACCTTTTCAGATCATATTTTGGTTAATACTCTTCGAACAGCACCTCAACTAAGTCGATATCTTTTATAGTTCGCGCGATATCGTGCAGGTTCAAAATTCAGTTATGTCATTTAAACCAAAAAAACCGCTCCACTGAATATTAAAAAAGTCTTTTGAGATTATATTGTCGCTAATACGCCTCGAACGGCATCTGAAATAAATCAATATCTTTCGCGGATCGGGCGATATCGTGCAGGTACAAAAATCACTTACGACGCTTAAACAAAAAAACGGCTGGACCGAATTTTATGAAAATCTTTTCAGATCATATTTCGGTTAATACGCTTCGAACGACACTTCAACGAATTCGCTATCTTTTGTGGTTCGCGCGATATCGTGCAGGAAACATACTTACGCACACACACACACACACACACACACATCTTCCTCCCAATTTTTTAACTTCCCAGTATAGGAAGTTATTGTAATCGCTCCGAATTTGAAATCGAAAATTTCAACGTATTTTCATCTTTGAAGGTCCCAGGAGCATTTTAAGCAAAAAATTGGGAGGAAGTATGTGTGTGTGTGTGTGTACTGATGTGGTCATTTTTTTCCTGCACGATATCGCCCGAACCAAAACGGATATCGACTTCGTTGAGGTGTCGTTCGAAGCGTATTAACCGAAATATGATCTGAAAAGATTTTCATGAAATTCGGTAAAGCCGTTTTTTTGTTTAAGCGACGTAAGTGATTTTTGTACCTGCACGATATAGCACGAACCAACCATGATACCAACTTCTTTGAGGTGCCGATCGTAGCATATTACCGAAAGTACAGTTCGAAAAGATTTTCATAAAATTCGGTCGAGCGGTATCTATGTTTAAAGGGCGTAAGTGATTTTTGTACATGCTCTATAGAACACAAACCAAAAATGGTTTTGACTTCTTTGAGGTGTCGCTCGAAGCATATTAACCGAAATATGATCTGAAAAGATTTTCATGAAATTCGGTCTAGCCGTTTTTTTTTTGTTTAAGCGACTTAAGTGATTTTTTGTACATGCACGATATAGCACGAACCAACCATGATACCGACTTCTTTGAGGTGCCGATCGTAGCGTATTACCGAAAGTACGCTTTGAAAAGATTTTCATAAAATTCGATCAAGTGGTATCTATGTTTAAAGGGCGTAAGTGATTTTTGTACATGCTCGATACAACGCAAACCAAAAGCAAACCAAAAATGATATTGACTTCAAAGGCGCCGATCGAAGCGTTGGAATGACACCCGTTCAAAATGAAGTTCACTTTTATGGATTCAGCCGAGCAATAGCTTCCCAAAGAGTCATCACTCGTCAAAATCCGAGTTTTCTTTAAAAACCATTCAACAAATACGTTAATCATTACAAACATGACGAAATTTGCAAACTTTAGTTCAGAACTGTTTGAACGGCGGATTGCTTTCTATGTCCTACAGTTTTAGGAATTGAGTTCATCGCGGGATTTCCAGTGATTACAGTTTGGCCTTTTCGGACAAGTTTGACAAATCCGTTACATTGATAAATTTTGGTACTATCTCCTGAAATCGTTCGAAGTGAAAATGAAGTTTTTACCATTGCAGTTTATCATCAACGCGTCAACACGCTCATAATGAGTTCGCTTTATAGTGTAGCGAACGAAGTGCCAGGGACATGTTTGTTTGCTACTGTTCAACACAAAAAAGTTCTTTAGAAAAGCCGTGCGGATTTACCATTCTTATCGTTATTTCAAAGAGCTTCCTTCCATCATACTCGGAAGTTGATCGTGTGGACCGAAAGGGTCGAACCCACATCCCAACTAGTTGCTTAAAATGCTCCTGGGACCTTCAAAAATGAAAATACGTCGAAAATTTCGATTTCGATTTTCGGACCGATTACAATAACTTCCTATACTGGGAAGTTAATAAATATATATATATTAGTGATAATTAATATAATTAGAGTTAATGGAACTGATAATTTTAATTAAAAAGTAATTATTGGTTTTTTAAGTTAAATTCCAAACTCGTGAGTCACGCTTTGTACAACCACTCCGTCATGTCGTACTCGTCATTTTGTAGTGTATAGTAGTAAGGTTTGTTCGAAGGAAGTAATAAAGGACAGGATTGCTCAATAAGATTCTGGAAAGTTCTAAGGAAGGGGGCGAGAGTTCTTGCGTTTGAACTTTTGATGTAGAAGATCACATCAAAGACAAGAAATTTACACAAAACCCACTGTAATAAAAAAATTGTAGAAACCCAGTGGGAAAAATTGGGAAGAATGCAGGGGGAGTGCACTTGGAGCAAAAAAAAAAAGAAAACGGGCAATTATCTTCATGCCCATAAAATGTGACATTAGCATACAATAGCTCTCGTCCGATCCGGAGGATAAGCAGCTTTGGAAGTGGATAGAATTTAGTTGGGGGACTGCTTTGGAAAGCCACTCTCGGGCTTGGAAAGAAAAAGGCAATCGCAAAAGATAAACAAAATAAAATTTTTTCGATACCGGATCACATATCCACAGGCGCCCATGAATATTTCTTTTTTAAAAAGCTTTTTTGTTATGCTCCTACAACGCTTTTGAGGAGCATAAAAACGTATGCTCCCCTGAAATGACATGCAATGTTAAAAGTATATGGAACTGGTACAGGAACGGGAGCGCTGTAAACTTCTTTTGGAGTACTCAAAGATGGCTCTTGGAGCACTCCTTTTCCCACTGGGAAGGTTTCGATTTTGCAAGTCCATATCGTTAATAGCGGCCAGTTGAGACAGAAATGCAATCGTCGGAAATAGCGGAAGACAATCTCGTTACAGGGTTGAAAATTCTCAAATAAAATAAGAAAAAGAAAAAAATTTTTTTAAGAAACTCTTTTCTTTACCTTAATATATTGATCAGTTGTGAACATAAAATTAATATAAATACTAAAAAAATCGACTAAAAGGTAAAAAATAAGAAGATTTTAAACAATATAAACTTTTAAATCAAAATGGAAAAAATCTCACACATTCCTTAAAGAAAAGCGTGGGGTGCGTTTATATGAAACAAAATGCTCAATTAGTGAAAATTCGTAGCTGTCTGAAATGTTAAAATGTACTCACGGCAGTCATGTTTTTTAAGTTCAGGTTGGTATGGGCGCCCCACGCTTTTCTTTAAGGAATGTGTGAGATTTTTTCCATTTTGATTTAAAAGTTTATATTGTTTAAAATCTTCTGATTTTTTACCTTTTAGTCGATTTTTTTAGTATTTATATTAATTTTATGTTCACAACTGATCAATATATTAAGGTAAAGAAAAGAGTTTCTTAAAAATTTTTTTTCTTTTTTTTATTTTTTACTTTTTAGTAACGAATAGCGTTAATTAATACATTACAATTTCCAAACTTTTAATTAGATTATCATGTTAAATAAGGAAACTTTTTTACATGTTTTGTATTTGTTTCTTTACAACAGTTCTCAAGTGCAGCCCAAAAATGCACAATTTGATGACCCCTCAAAAATCTAATAGCGCTCTACGTTTTTTTTTTTACATTTTGAAAGGTAGTGTGCTCGCGTATACTGGCTGGAGCAATAAAAACTAAAAACTGGAAACATATTTTTTGCATCTTTTTAAATCATATTTTTATTTGCTATTGGTAGCTATGTTATGTCTTCCGCCATTTTTTAGTGAACGCCATATTTGATTTAAAACGACGTCATACAGTTTACTTTCTTACTCACTTTAATACACTTCAGGGGCGACTGGTTCATAAGCGCTGCAACACTGCAGCACCCCCAAGCAAAATACATGAAAATATTTTTTATATTGATATTTCAAAATGACATGCAACACTTGTAATCTTGTAGAGGCGTAAGGGCATTCATATTTCGATTAAGTACTTCAATGTGTGCGTGTACTTTTCTGTAAATTTCTGACCTATAAACTGTCTCTTTACTTATGTAAGTGAGTTAAAACCCGAAAAATAGGTTTAAAAAGTGCTGCCCATTTCTCTCCAGGCTCATGACTATTTGAAGAGAATTCTGATTCTCTTACATCTTTCCCAAAAAAAAACTTTCAAAGAACTGCGGCAATAATATTATGTGAAAAGTCCCAAAAAGAATTAATTTGAATCTATTCTTGAATTCACACAAGAAGAAAACAGTCTGGAAATTGTCATCAACGCAGCGTCAGAGCTTGAATACGAAGGGCATTTGTTTAAAAAATATTTTTGCTAGCTTCTTTAAAGGTAACAAATTTTTTTTTTCTTTTGAATTTTTATTTTAACTTACAAATATTAACTATTTTATTGCAGAATAATATAATAATTTAAATTTACATCATTACTTATTACAAATAAATTTAATTAATTTTGCTAATTTGTCATCATGGGGGTCAGTGTAGAATATCTTAAGAAAATAAAATTTTCGCAACTGTCATTGAATGAAAAACTTGAAATATAAAATAAAGGGCGACCAACACCAGATATCATTATCAATCAAGCAGGTATCAGTAATAAGAAAAAATATGTTAGATCTTTTAACAGCGAGTGGTATCAAAAACTAAAATGGTTGTGTGGATGTGATATTACAAATAGCTTATTTTGTTTTCCTTGTTTACTTTTTGGCGGCGAAACTACCTGGACACAAAGTGGATTTTCAAATATAAGTCGAATAAAAGAAAAAAGCGAAAAACACGACAATTCACGAAAACATATGGAAAATGTTGTTTCATTGTCGTTTCTAGGAAAAGTAAATATTGTTGAACAACTAAGCGAGGCATATAAAACAGCAACAATTAAACAGAATGAGCAAGTAAAAAAAATCGAGAAATTTTGTCCCAAATAATAAATTGTATAAAATTTTGTGGCAAGTTTGAATTACCATTACGTGGCCACGATGAATGTGGTTTGTCAGAAAATCCCGGCGTCTTTAGAGGGCTAATTAATTTTGCTGCTTCTTTCGATCCTAGTTTGCAAATGCATTTAGAAAATAGTACGGTTTTTAGTGGAACATCAAAAACGATTCAAAATCAGTGGTGTTGTCGAGCCGGAACGCTCCGGAACGTCGTTCCGGTACTTCCTTTTTGGACAGGAACGCGTTCCGGAACTAAAGATGATTTCTGATAACGAGAATTGGCTGACGTATTGAAAAAAAATTAAAAAGAATTGCTGATTTTTTTTTCTAATTTTTGAAAAATTTTTATATGTATTATCATAGACAAATAAAAGGAAAGATGTTCCATTTCAAATAAGAAAAGTGTGCACTTTCCTGATGAAAGAGCTTGCCTATTACTGAGAGAGCTGCACTATTAATTAAGAATATCCATTAATAACCATAAAGTATAATTTCCACTTCATATTTTTAAATTTGTTACTATTTTACATCTTGAAATCTTGCAAAACGCAATAATTTTCTTTACGAAAATTAAACATTTCCCAATCTGAAAAATAAACATATTGCAGAAATGTTTTTTGTAAATCAAAACGAAATCAAAATTCGCACAAAACAAACGATTTTACTTACTTTTGCAAAGTAGTAAAAATCGAAAAGTCTGACCTGAAAAAACAAAATTGTAACTGCCTCCAAATGTGCAATTGATTTTTGTCATTCAAACAAAAATCAAACAGCTGTTTTCTAATTCAAATAGATTCCTGCCCACAATTTTATCCCCTTAATAAAATTTTCCTAGAAAAAAATATAAACATTCTTTTATATGTACGTATGCCGATATTTCATAAATAAGAAAACCTGTAAAAAAAGCGCAAACGCAAACAACTCGACCATTCTCCAATGCTCCCATCCCTCCCTAAAATTTTTCTCTTCATTTAGTTTTACTCTCTCCAAATATGAAACTTACTCAAGTCTCTTGACAGTGCCACCGAAAATAATGAATTAGCGGGGGCAGCTTTCGTTTGGAGGAAGCTTAAATGGAGGAAATAGGAAAGCTCTTTCATCAGGATAGTGCACACTTTTCTTATATGAAATGGTACATCTTTCCTTTTATTTGTCTATGATGGTATTATTATAAACAAGGGTTTGAACCGAACCCGAACCGGAACAAAAAAGTCCGGAACGTTTTTTTTCTGTATTGGTAGATGAAATTCCCATCTTTGTAGTTTTTAGATTTCCCTCCCACCCATAGTGTAAGAATTTGAGTATGTATGTGAGTAAATTTGGGACATGAGACCGCACAGAGCGGCCGCCTACCCAGGATCGGCCCTGTCTATATAATTATATATACGCGTTCCGGTAGAAGAAAAATTAGCACAACACCACTGTTCAAAATGAATTGTTACAAAATATGTTAGATGTTTGTCAAGAACAAATAATTTTAGAAATTGGAAAAACCTCTTTTGTAGCTGTCATGAGCGACGATACTACGGACATTTCCGAAACAACACAAACAGTTATTGTATTTCGCTATGAACTAAACGGTATAATATATGAACGATTTTGGGGATTTTTTAATCCCGAGAATGTCAATGCACAAGGCATCTCGTCATGCATATTAAACGAGATTGACAAAGTATTGAAAAATGATCCAAGTAAGTTAATAGCTCAAACGTATGACGGGGCGAACGTTATGAAAGGAGAGCAGGGAGGTGTGCAGCACAAAATTCAACAAGTTTATCCAAATGCATATTACGTACACTGTTATGCACATCAGCTCAATCTTGTAATGAAACATGTTAGTTCATCAATCCATTCGGCCCGATTGTTTTTTGCCAATCTCTCTGGAATAGCAGCTTTTTTTTCAAAATCACCTCAGAGATTGGCAACTTTAGACAAATTTGTAAACAGACGTATTCCAAGATCGTCAAGTACTCGTTGGAAGTTTAATATAAGGACTGTTAATACAGTTTTTGAAAATAAAGACGACTTAGTCAAGTGTTTTGAAGAATTACAATCCTCAAGCGCTACCGACAAAACAATACAATGTTCAACTGGCTTCTTAAGCCTAATGAAAAATGAAAGTTTTTTATTTTGGCTCAAGTTATTTCACAAAATTATGCCAAATGTAGAAATATTGTACAACCAATTTCAAGCCAAAAATATCGACGCATATAAAGTACAAAAAGTTCTAAATGAATTTTACAATGCAATTGATTCAATCCGTAATTCACCTTTATGCGAATCAACTAGTTCTTCCAAACGTATGGAGAGCAAAGAAGTATGCGATCATATTTGCGAAGAAGCCAAACAAAGATCTGCATTTACAAATCATTTGATAGCTGCTAAATTATTTTATAAGGAGCATTTCAATTGTTATAAAAAAGAGTTACCAATTACCGAAATTAAGCAAATATGCGAGAAATACCCCACTATTGTGCGAGAAAAACTAAATACTGAACTACAAGTATTTTATTCCAGAACCGAATTTCACAATTTTAATGGATTACTCTCCCTTTTAAATCTGCTAAGGGGTGAAAATTTACTAGGAATTTTCAGTGAAATGATCAAACTTTTACAAATTTTAATTACTGTCCCCATGACAACAGCAGAACCAGAGAGGTGCTTTTCGACACTAAAAAGAATAAAATCATTCCTGAGGAACAATATGGGTCAAGAACGCTTAACTGCTTTATCAATGATTTCAATAGAAAAAAATATGATTTCACACATTGAAAATTTCAATGATAAAGTTATAAACAAATTTTGTCAAGCTAAAAATCGTCGGATGGATTTTATTTATAAATAAAAATAAATGAATAATTAAGTTTCAATTGATAAATTTTGTTTTATTTTTTTTTCTACAGCACCCCCATTAGAAAATGGCACGAGCTGCCACTGATACACTTTCATTTGATATCCATACCGAGAGCGAAGTAAATAAAAGGGTAAACCGCCATTTTGTGTTGGCCGCCATTTTGAATTGAAATGACGGGACACAGACAACAGTATTCTAATTGTCACTCCCTTCCATTTGATACCCATGCCGAGCGCGTTGTAAAGAAAAATTGATCCTCTGTTTTGTGTTGGCCGCCACTTTTATGCCGCCATTTTTCTACCGCCATTTTGAATTTAGGATGACGCTAATTGTATTCAACTTGTTATAACCTTTCATTTGATACCCATATCGAACGAGTGGCTTGTAAAGAAAAATGTAATCCATCATATTTTTTTGGCCGCCATTTTTAATTTGGAACTATCATTTTCGTGTGTTTTCGTCGGAAATACACATGTCTGTTAATTTTTACCAATTTTTATTGAAGGAAAGTGAATTTTAAGACTCTAGATTGAGTAGAACGAATAATTCCAAGCATTTTTTATTAAAAATCGTTTTTTGTTACTCAACAACAAAATCAACAACAAATGTAACAAAATGTCATATTCGTGTATTGTCATCGGGAATATGTATGCCTGCAAAGTTTCATCCATTTGCATTGAGTAAAAGGCGGTTAAATTAACGTTACAAGATTTGATGCTCCGAAGTGAAAGTAAAGAAAAGAGTTTAAAAATAGAATGCCCTGAAGCCAACATATGCACCTAGTTGAAATTAAAATATATTGTATTATTCTAATTGAAGAAGATGATGTTCTCGTTTTGATACGATCGTGTACGTTGTTTTCTTGTCATTTAATCTAAGATCGAACTTTCCCGACCTTTTACAATCCTTGAAAAAGTTTTCTTCTCGTCTTGCGCTTTGCGACCATTTACAACTAGGTCATTTGCGAAGGGTCTTTTTATAAAGCAGGGCATACGCATTTTCGAAGTTTACTAAATGAATGAATATGTATGTATATAACCAGTGGCGTTGGGGGGGAGTTTTGGGAACAAAACCCTCCCTAAAAACACTTTTTGTATGAAGAAAATTCAGTTTGAACATTTTTATAATATAAAGTGGTCTTCGAAAAGTTTTAATTCTGTTCCAATGACCTATAATTACAATCATTACAATCAGCGAGAAGAAATTACACTAGAAATATCACCTGGTAGTAAAGTTTGATTTATTTTAAATATCAGCAGAAATAAAGAGCTTATTGTGCCTCGAACGCGGGTCGCAAGTGGATCATAAATAGTGGTTAAAGTCAGGAAGGAATTCGTTCAATACAGATACGGATTTCACGTTTAGCTGTCCGGACCCTAGGATTATAAAGTTCACTTTCTGATCTGCTCAAATTTTTTTATGAATTTCATTTCAAGACACAAATTATATGAAATCTTTTCAAAGATACCTGCCCACGTGACTAATGAAGGGTGATTATTGAGCGCTTTTCCAGGTATTCCGTGGATAATCCTCAAGTTCGACGAAATTTTCACCTAGACGCGATTCAACAAGAAACCAATCAAGGCCAACCTAACCGCAGTGCTACAGCCTCGGGGCGGCAATTTTAGGTGGTGTTATATTTTTTGGTGATTATTAGTTAATAAACAAAATTAAACAAAACACCATTTTTTTACAAAATTTTAGTTAACACAAACATAATTCTCAACAAAATGCGTCTTCCTAATCACTGTGTCTCTTTTTAGGATACATACATATTTTAGTTTAATTCAATGGAATGGAGCGTATTCGGAAAGCTCGTTGCATGAATGTAAATCGAGTTCACATCTTACATTCGGCCATTTTGACGTATCATGCCCCATCCGTTAAGGCCATCCTCTCTTACTTGCCCTCGGGACGCCAGTAGTGATTGACGAATATGGGATGTCTCCTTCTATGCGGCTATTTTGAAACAGAGCTGTTCCTCGGTGCAGTATGATCCTTCCTGAATTACCAAATATTCATGCCGGCCTCGTAATGAGGATGAGAACACTTTAGCGGCTTATGGTATCAAAATTTCAGGAAATATAGCAGTAGATAGACCTAGGTGGACCACAGAAGCTTAACATCCGAAACTGGAGATATGCCGCAAGGGACTATCAAAGATGCAGAAATGTTCTAGACGATGCGAAGGCTAGATTTGGGCTGTAGCGCCATTGGATATAGGATAGAAATAAAGTAGGTTTTCCTGATTAAGACTTCGGTCTCAGCAGCTGAAAAAGACTTACCTGCGAGCAGATTTAATGATCTGCTCTTGCATTGATGTGGGAAGGACAATTAACTCTTCCCCTGGATTCTTATATAAAAAGTTTTAGGAAAGATCTTCATGAGCCGAGGTTTTTAATATCTCTGTTATAGCGCTTAAATATTGATCTTCCTTCTGTGCTTGTTTAATTAGGTATGTTAACATATCGACTTTTTCATTGTCGCGAGGAAAGCATTGCAGTCGGTCTTAATCCTCCTTCCCAGAACGTAAACTCTCCACTTGATTAGGAAGTGTACTATGGCGAGTAATTCTCGCTCGAAAGCGTGAGAGCGTTGTTCGGCTGGGCTTACGTGCTGGGCTCATTATTGCGTTGCAAGGCAATATCTCTGCATTCGTCCGCATGGAAATCCAACTGGTTAGGGCTTTCGCTTTTTAGCGAAACTGGCTTTCATTTCTGTATCGGTAGGTCCAATGCGAACTCACCGACGTTTGTTCATTCCTTACGCTACCAAAATTATAAAGCCTAGATTATTCAATAGGCAATGCATACACTGCAAACCCCAGCGAAATTAACACACTACACACTTCATAAGCGTGTAAATTTGATAAACCGTGTTAAAATAATGCAGTTTAAGAATAATCCGTGTTAAAATAATGCGGATAAAAGGACACGCGTGCAAAAATCACACACAAGCAGCGTATAATATTTTTTACACGCTAAATAAATTTCAACGTTTTATCGTTTTACGTGTATAAACGTGTGATATTCAAACATTATCCCAGTAGGGAATGGAAGCCTTCCAGAGTCGATTCTGTACACATTCCTTCTAATGCGTAATATCTACTTTCTAGATCGAATCATCCCTTCTTTTAACATTGCGATGTCCTAGGATCGAAGGCATAACGGCCACCTTTTGCAATACAATTCATTCCAACAAGAAGGCATAAGAGCTACCTTTTGCATTACCATTCCTTCCAAATGAAGGCATAAGAGCTACCTTTTGCTTTACCATTCCTTCCAAAAACAGGTTTTAAAAAGAAGGTGGGAGAGAGAGACAACCGAAGGCAGATAATTATTACATCATCCTATTTTACGAGAGGCTTCAGCATTTTTCCTCCAACAGCCCAGTCACTTTAAACATGAACCTCTGAAAAAATGCAACTGGAGATTTATCAGCGGTATTCCTTTTATTTTGGGCTCACAAATAATTTCCCAAAAGTCCATAAAGCCAACTTACCGGCTACTCGAGTTATGGAAGGTCAAAGGTCACTAAAATCAGTTTTTCTCAAAAATCTCGTAAATTATCGGTTTTACGCAATTTTTGGCTAAGTAAAGATTGTTCGTGAGATGAATCTGCATAAAAATGTCCTACACGAAATTTACGTAGAACCAATGGTTTTTGAGATATGGGATTGGGAAAACTCGGACATCACACTGCATTCTTTTCCGCACCACCTTTGAACTATAATGCAAGCAGCGTTTTTACATGGTATCCCCAGTAGACCTAGTCCAAAAGTTACCAAGCATGAAAAATGTTTGTTGATTATCTCTCTATCTCTTCTATCTCCACTTCTTTCATGCTGTCATCTTCATCAACACCTAACCCCGGGGAAAATAACGAAATGGGGTTGGCGCCATCATCGTTCACCTCAAATTCAATGGTTGCATCCTCGGACATCGAGTTGACATCGGGCGGGCCCGACAAGAACCATACGCAATTGTAATGCTACTATTCAGCATTCTGCAATTTATACGTACATATGTACATAAACCTTTAAAAAAAATTCAACTGGAAATTTTCCAGCGGAATTCTCTTTATTTTGGTGTCACAAATTATTTCCCAAAAGTCCATAAATCTAACTCACCGGCTACTCGAGTTATGGAGAGTCAAATATCACGAAAATAAATTTTAGTGCATTTTGCAAAACTAAAGTACGAATATTTCTGAAAAATTGATGCCCGATGCCCGAGTTTTCCCAAACTTTTATCTCAAAAACCATTGGTTCTACGTAAATTTCGTATAGCACATTTTTATGCAGATTTATCTCACGAACAATCTTTACTTAGCCAAAAATTGCGTAAAACTGATAATTTACGAGATTTCTGAGAAAAACTGTTTTTCGTGACCTTTGACCTTCCATAACTCGAGTAGCCGGTCAGTTGGCTTTATGGACTTTTGGGAAATTATTTGTGAGCCCAAAATAAAGAGAGTCCCGTTGATAAATCTCCAGTTGCATTTATTCAGAGGTTTGGCCCTTTTTTGCATAAAGTGACTGGGCTACAAAGGGAAAAGTGTGCGTTGCTTGTGCAAAACACTTTGCAATACCATTCCCTCCAATACCCATCGATTCACATTGCTTCCAAAGATATACTGCATTCCGATTTTATGAATTCATACCTACTGGGATGTATCATTTCACACACTTCGCTTCCTACATGCAGAGCTTGACAGCACAACCTTTTTTACAGTCAGTCAGTCAGTAACACAAAGGCGGCGAGAGAAGATATTACGGTGACTAGGTTTACGCATTAAGTGTGTTAAATTTGGACGCTTTCACGTATTAAAAATTAACACGTTTTAAACGCGTAAAAAATGACTACACGATTTAACACGCGAAATACGTTTTAAATTCACCCACTTGGATTTGCAGTGTAAACGCAATTAAAACTAAAGAGTCCGCTTATAGAGTGTACAGAATATAGACGCTTATAGATTGTACAGACTTTCCTGAAATGAGTCACTTAGTCGTGAGTATATTGTGTTGAGAAACTCCTGTAATTCCATCATCATGGAAATCCAATTACCTTCTCTCAGAACTCGCAAAGTTTTTAAATGTCAACTGGCCTCATGTATGGTACCTCACTTTGATTTATCCTCTACCCGCTTTTTTGGCCCTCTAATACTGCTCCCGATTATTGATTTCAACTACCTTTCTAACACCCATCCAAGATCACTTCTATTATCTCCAAAATCATGAAATAAATAGAAAGCTGATGAAATATTAGTTGTATAACCAGATTCTGCACGACGCGCGACGGCAAAATAGGATGAGATCCAAAAAGATCTACTCTTCTCGTGTTCCTCACGACCAATTAACCAATCATGAATCGCTTTGGCGATTCTGGTCTGATTGCTCTAGATATCTCCAAGGCTTTCTACAAAGTATGGCCTTCTGCTCCGTTGATAAACCCTGAAACGTAGACTTAGTTTTAAGGATCGGGATTAAGAGTTTTCTTCCTGGCGGTTGAATCAAGGTACCCGATGTTCCTCAAGGCTCAAATCTTTCATCCACTATTTTTCCAAACTTCATAGCTAATCTGATTTTAATCCCCAACCAACTGTACAGCTTCCCCGATGTCGACATCCTACGTTATTCCTACCCTGCGACAGTATAAGAGAAGCAAGTTTATCAACCGGAACATCAGACTCATTCTGCATTAGGGATGCAAGAATCGTGTGGTGTTTAATTCATCCAAAACAAAATACTTTCTGTTCTCAGTCAACGATGCGAATCCAACGGCTGACCTATCTCTCAATATCTTCTTCTCAATACGCGATGGAATGATCACATATTCCAAATCTCCAAACATCTCAACGCCTAGTGGAAGTATTCTGAAATGGGTTATAAGGATACAAAAATACACGATGATATGTAAAACTCTAATTTAAAAAATTCGAAGAGGTCTAGCTAGCGTTACGGTACCCATTAATGTTCACAAAACCTCACAAGATTCTGCAGAGAGCTGCCACAAAGAAAATTTATGGAAACTAATTTTCCAACCTTACGAATGACGATAATAGTCTTTAAGTATTTCACCATTCAAATAAATCCAAAATTACGTTGTAATTAAGCGCTCCGCTTAGGAATTAAAGTCTATTTCAAGGAGGTCCCGTTTTAAAATAGATCTGAGTCTGGCTTTTGGATGTTAATTAAGTGACCTAATTAACAAGTTATACCTTTGCATTTCATTTGTGCAGAAATGCGAAAATAAAGTTTGTCTCCTAATTTAAAATTATGCCATTAGGCCCCCATCCACGGTCACACAAGTGTGCGACATACGGCCAACATCGAAATTATTTCATAGTATGCGTGTGTAAACTACAAATTTTCGAAGTTGGCCGCCGTATGAAGCTAATATTCGTCGGGTTTGATTTTTCCTTCACACCTGCTTCATTATATGGGTGAATATTTGCGAATGACAGTGTAAAATACGTAAAACACGATTTGTTTTAACACTCAAGAAATTTTTTTTTATTTAAAAATATCAACGTCGCGGATACGATTTAGTACAGTCAAATTAAGCCGAAAAAAGCGAAATAGCGGAAATGGTCGGGTACAGGCTGAAAATTGGCACAGAGCTTCCTTTTAGGGTTCTTAATAAGGGGTTATAAAGTCTACCGATTTTCTACCCCGGGAACCTTTCTTTTTAGGGGGTTTTAGGGTCAAAATATCTGTTTTTTGCAAATGCATCTGAAACCGTAAGTCCTATCATAAAAAAATGTTCACAAAGTTTGTAGCTCATACGATTTTCTACAAAAAATGTTATTATACATTTTCCCGTACGTATTGCCATTCATGAGATATCACCGTTTTAAAGATTTAAAATATTCATATGAACTCATTCACGACTTGTATAGGTTTTCCGACGTTCAAGTTGGACTACTTTTCTAATTTTTTCAGGGGTCATTCCTGGATGTATTTGGAGGAAAAATGTGTTCTAGATAGGGGGCTAACCACTAAGATACAGGGTGTTCGCGAAAAAACAATGTCTTTTTTTGTCATTTATTTAGAGTTGAATAACTCCTAGACCAATTATCGTAAACCAATATACTTAGACTCATCTTTTAGGTCAAAGTGTATTCTTTTATTTGATATAAAGATCAGGAACTTGAGTTGCTCCATTTAGAAGATATATAGATTCAAAGGATGAGCAAAATCACAATTTTCTTCGTTTTTTAGCATTTTGCTCATGCTTTTAATCTACATATCTTCTAAACGGAGCAACTCAAGTTCCTGATCTTTATATCAAATAAAAGAATACACTTTGACCTAAAAGATGAGTCTAAGTATATTGGTTTACGATAATTGGTCTAGGAGTTATTCAACTCTACATAAATGACAAAAAAAGACATTGTTTTTTCGCGAACACCCTGTATCTTAGTGGTTAGCCCCCTATCTAGAACACATTTTTCCTCCAAATACATCCAGGAATGACCCCTGAAAAAATTAGAAAAGTAGTCCAACTTGAACGTCGGAAACCTATATAAGTCGTGAATGAGTTCATATGAATATTTTAAAACTTTAAAACGATGATATCTCATGACTGGCAATACGTACGGGAAAATGTATAATAACATTTTTTGTAGAAAATCGTATGAGCTACAAACTTTGTGAACAGTTTTTTATGATAGGACTTACGGTTTCAGATGCATTTGCAAAAAACAGATATTTTGACCCTAAAACCCCCTAGAAAGAAAGGTTCCCGGGGTAGAAAATCGGTAGACTTTATAACCCCTTATTAAGAACCCTAAAAGGAAGCTCCGTGCCAATTTTCAGCCTGTACCCAATCATTTCCGCTATTTTTACTATTTTTCCTGTACTAATTAGGCAATTGCATATAATAATTTTTAAAAATTGGATTTAAAAAAGCACAAGATTTTTATTATTATTGTCGCTCACACAAGTGTGAAGCAATTTTTGCTCGTTGATGGCCTAGAAATGTCAAAACTTCTATGTGTGTGTAAATGGCAGTTCTTCTTCGAAAGATGTTCGTCACACTTGTGTGACCGTGGATAGGGGTCTATTGACAATTTTCTTCCGATTGCGTGTATTTTTCGTTCCGTAATACGTTAACGTCCCAACAACAATTTTTGTTCCAACTCCAATTGGCGTTTCTTATGAAATAATTATATTGGGGTAAGTCATTAGTTGAAATGTTATGAGAGGGAATGAAAAGTTTAAAAATGCTTAGCATCGGCCTGGGAAATATGTAGCAGCCTTGCCTCTTCTCAGTTTAGCTTACCCTAGGCCAGATAGTACGATTTTTGAATGGTGTAGCAAAAAAGTCAAGGTAGCTGGAGTCTTGGAGTGTTCCACGCATTTTTGAAGAAACTTTTGAAGATGTTAAAAATTTTCAGAAAAAGGAACCTTAACGACCTACTTTATCAATTAGAGTGAGTTCGGGAGTTCTTTTCAAATTTTTTTACCCCCTTTATTTCTATTTTTCCCAACATACACTAATTTTGCGGCAATTGGGTGCTCATTCTAAGAATGAACCTGTGGTGCACAATATCAGTCAAACTGCGGCCCAGGCTATTATCTCTTTTACAGCTTCTTCCGATACCTTCTGCTTTCGTTGCGTTGACTACCTCGAAGTAATCACTGCTTTGAAATCAATCAAATCCAATGCGACTGGTAGCGATTACATTTCGCCTATATTCCTAAAAATGTTTCTACCTCGTATATTGCCTACTTTAACGCACATTCTTAACTGCTTCACTGTATAGAAGTTTCCTTCGACTTGGAAGCATGCCTTAATCATACCCATTTCCAAGTGCCCTTCTACTACCAATCCCTCTGATTTTCGGCCTATCAGTACTCTTCCAAAAGTCCTTGAAAATCTGATAGCCACTCAAATAATAGCTGCGTTCCTTTTCTACTATTTAGTACTTGTGAGCAGAGCAAAAAAGGAACGCAAAATTTTCTGATTTGAGTAAAATTTCACTTGAAATTTTTGACGTTACTTTAAACTTTACAAATAAAAAATTCTTAAAAGAAGATCTTGTGACACAATGGAGAAATTAATGCGAGAATTTCTAAAGTAAAACGAAAGATAATAATTTTTGATAATTATACGACTGAAATTTTATTTATGGACGTTTTTATATTAAGTAAATCAGCTCGACACAAATAAAAGCCATCTAGCGGGTAATGGCGTAAGTGTAAATAATTCACAATAGACTCGAAATGGCCGCTTTCCCCCTAGCGGATTTCAATTGCGTAATTGCAAGTGATATCTACTCGTTTATAAGAGCAAGTGTAGTTGCTAGTACGCAAGTGTAAAAAATAGTAAAAATTAGCAGAAAAGGAACGCAGCTAATAGCGCGTTGTGAGGGTCTCAATCTTATAAATACATGGCAATTCACTTTCGAAAACATTACAGCTGCGTAACTGCGCTTCTTAAAGTCACTACAGATATAGGCAACTCCCTTGACAAACATGATATCTGCTGTTTATTGTTGCTTGACAAATACTTTATTAAATTTTTATGATCGGTGTATGTCCCTCTAAAGATGTATCGTGTACATCGGCGAAGGTTTCCTTGCATTACTGATAACATCCATCATGCAATGGCTGAGAGAGAAGTATTGATATATAGCAGGTATAAAGCTGTGCGTAATAGGGTAAAAGCAATGATTCGCTCTTCAGAAAGGGCATATTTTGCCTCTAAGTTGGACACCAATCAGCCCTCGAAAAAGTTATTGAGGAATATCCGCAATTTGAGAATACATGGCAGTGATGATAACAAAACTACTATGGACTCAATTCAATTGATCTGGCTAATATGGGGTTTGGTTTTAGATACACTGAGGCTTCTGAAATACTTACATCTATACACTCTATCAAGTCGAATGGCACAGGACTCGACTCTTTAGCCCCCGTATTCCTGAAATTGTTAGTGCCTTTTATTGTGAGCTCTCTAGTTCATAGTTTCCATTTTTGCTTGACCAATTCCCGACTGAGTGGAAGAAGGTATTGGTAGGTCCTGTACCCAAAAAATCATCCCCAGTTTCGTCCTATCAGACTACTATGCTTCTTTGCGAAAGTTTTGGAAAAAGTTATGATCCACCAAATAATGGAATATGTCAAACCATACAATCTCTTATCCTGGTTTTCGACCGAATCATAGTCTTGTTGAAAGTTACTTCGGACATCCACGAGGCGCTCGATAAGTATCACTTAGTTGTATTATTTCTGCTTGACTTCAGCAAAGCCTTTGGCTCGATAAATTGCCAGAAGCTGCCTAGTAAGCTTAAAAGGGATTTTAACTTTTCATTTTCGGTTGTGAAGCTGATAAGCAATTTTCTGCCTGGCAGGGCAGTGTGAAATGACCACTCGTCCGCTGTGTCTCTATTTGGGTGTGCCTCAAGGCTCAATTCTCGGCCCACTTTTATTCAGCCTGTACATAATGACCTACCAAAAGTAGTAATTACGAAATTGTGTTATCCACTTTTATACCGATGATGTCCAATTGTATCTCGCTCGTCCGATTGGGCTAATCGAGGACTGTAATGTGCGAATAAACGAAGATCTGCAATGTGTTCATGAATGGTCTCACACCAATGGCCTGTTGTTTAATCCATCTAAAGTCATGTTTTGTTTTAATATTAAAATTGGCTCTATTTTGTATTTTTTCAGTACTTTACAACCTGAGGTTATGTCTAAAAGTACCAAATAAGGCCATTTTTAACATTAAAATAGCTTATAGATTCAAAACTATAGGCCGTAGCATAAAAGTTGTCTAACATTATTCACAGGAAATTGTCCAAGCTTTCCAATTTTGTAAAAAAAAAATCAATTAACTGCGTATTTTTTGGAGGAAAAGGAGGTGGAAGTTGAAATTTTAGTGAATAAAAAACCATAATTTTGACTTTCACATTACTCTGGAAGTCGGTGGGTTGAAGCCTTGACTTTTACCTTTTCACATAGGCGGGAGTATTCTGCGTAGATTGGGGCCTTATTAAAAAAAAAATTTCATAGAGTTACAAAAATACAAGGCGATATGTAAACCTCTACCAAAAATTTTCAAACTGACTGATTTGATATTTGACAGAAATTTTAACAGTTTTCAACAAATAAATCAAAAATTCATCTAGACAGATTAATAGCTGATTAACAGACGAAGATTTAAAAAAATGGTTACGATAACTCAAATTTTCGGCCCGTTAAAATAAAATGAAGAGAAAAAATGGTATTTTTTTTGTAAAAATTATACTTTTTATTAAAAATTTAAAAATAAAATAAAAATGAAATCTCAAAATCCGGCTAAAGGGACCGATAGGTAAATTCAAGATGAACATTTAAAAAAAATTTCAATAACTAACTTAATAACTCAAAAATTACGACCTCTGGAGTTATCTGGGTGGAACAGCAAATATCTCACCACTGTGCGACAGCGGAGTTACTATTGCCTTATGAGTGCAGCGAGATGTACCGGGTCCAGCTAGTATACTTATATCTTTTTATATATTTCTTCTTTCCGTGTGTTGAACTCCTCTTCAACAGCTGGACTGATTTTTATGAAATTTTGTGTGCGTGCTTAAGTAGATTCGAGAATCATTTAGATTTATATTTTGAACCGATACCCAAACCGCTGGACTGATTTTTACAAGGTTATTAACTTCTTCCACACCTATGGTTTTAAAGGCGATACAATATAGTACTGTATGTATATTCAATTGATGGATGTACCATAATGCAATATGGCGGCCACCATAAAATGGCGGATTTCCTTTTTCTTTACAATCCCCGATATGGGTTTCAAATTAAAGAGTTTGACGAGTAGAATACAGCAAACTATGTGGCGTCATTTCATGTCCAATATGGTGGACTCTATACAGCCCCTTGATATGGGTGTCATGATCTACCGTTAGTATTTATCATGCGGCTTCAATCAACCAAGACTTTGCAATGGCGCCAGACTTTCTGTGAAAAAGCTTATGAACAATGCGATCGAAGCTACCTTTATCAACCAAAGAAGATGTTTTGATTCTGAGAATTTTAATGATTACGCAAAACATTCGTAATGAATTTAAACACCATCAATTTCCGAATCGACATGCCTTCACAACGACAATTAACAAGGCGCGCGACAAGTCATTGGAAATATGTGAAAACAATTTGGAGTATCCGTGCTTCTCATACGGCCAACTTTATGTCGCCTGCTCTTGCATTGGCAATCCATCAGCTTTGTTTATATTTACACAGAAGACGGCAAAACGAAAAACATTGTGTATCGGAAGGCATTAGCCCATTAGCTGGTCACCAGTTTCTGAGAGGATTATTACCGTGCGCCTACGTACCAGGCTAAGAAGTACTACGGTAGTTCAATGCTATGCTCCAACCGAAGACGCAGAAGATGACATCAAAGACGAGTTCTACATGCGACTGAATGAGGTTTTTCGCTCTATTCCAAGGGGAGACATCATTGTATTAATGGGTGACTTAAATGCACAAATCGGTCACGACAACACCGGTCTTGAACAAACAATTGGAAAACAAGGCCTAAGCCAAGTTACCAATAACAATGGTGAGCTTTTCGTTGACTTTTGTTCTTCCCATCAACTTATGGTAGGTGGAACTTACTTTTGTCACAAGAAGATACATAAAGAGACCTGGGTATCGCCCGATGGTAGAACGAGAAATCAGATAGATCATGTGGCCGTCAGCCGCAGATGGAGAACCATTCTGGAAGATGTCAGGAGCTTCAGGGGAGCGGACACTGGAAGCGACCACCATTTGGTAGTAGCAACTATTCGCCTTAGAATCGCTGCAATCAGAAACTTTCAACGTGAATCTATAAACCGTAGACGGTTTAACGTTGACCTCTTGCGGGAGAGCGCTAAAAAGCGGGAATTTGCTGGAAACCTGCAGCAAATATTAAACCAGCAAACCGTTTCTGACGACACAAATATTGAAGACCTGTGGAGTACAACAAAGGGCGCTATATTGACGGCTGCGGAAACGAGCATCGGTTATGTCCAGAGAAACATGCAACATTGGATCTCGGACAGCATCTGGCAAAAAATAGAACGCAGGAGGGCCCTAAAAAATAACATAAACTCTACAAGCGACCCGGATAGACGTCACCAACTAGAACGGGAGTACTCTCAATTACACCGAGAGGTAAAGAGAAGTGTCCGGCGTGATAAAAGGCAGCAGATAAACGAGCTCGCAGAAAAAGCGGAAAACGCGGCAAACACAGGCAACAGTAAAGTGCTGTACCAAATTACTAAACAGCTCTCGGGAAAGCACTCTACTAAAAAGCATGCCGTTAAGAGTGCGGATGGAAGGCTGCTGTGCAGCGACGAGGAGCAGCTCCAAAGATGGAGAGATTATTTCTTCGCCGCCCTGAATGGCTCACTCACACAGGAACCTCAGGAAAACAGCAACAATGCACAGCCGATAAGAATCAACACCCGGGCCCCATCCAAGACGGAAATAGTAACCGCAATTCATGCGATGGCCAATGGTAAAGCAGCTGGAAAAGATGGCATCCCGCCAGAATTGTTGAAAGCCGACTCAAGCCTCATAGCAGATGCGCTTCAGCCAATCCTCGAATTAGCATGGAACACCTGTACCTTTCCGGAGGATTGGACGGAAGGTATCATAGTCAAAATACCCAAAAAGGGGGATCTAACAATATGCGACAACTGGAGAGGCATCTGTCTATTATCTACTGTGGGTAAAATCTTGTCCCACACTATACTATCAAGAATAAGAGAGGCAGTAGATCAAACGCTTAGAAGGCAGCAGGCCGGATTCAGGAAGGGCCGTTCATGTATAGATCACATCAACACCTTAAGAATAATAGTGGAACAGTCTACTGAATTCCGATCCCCCCTTTACCTTGCTTTCGTAGATTATGAGAAAGCGTTCGACTCGGTTAATAGGAGCTTTATATGGCAGGCATTACGGCGAAGTGGACTGCCGGATAAGATAATAGAATTGATAAAAGCCCTATACAACAATTCCAAATGCAGAGTTCTCCATAACGGAAAATTATCCGACAGCTTTGAGGTGAGTTCAGGAGTACGACAAGGATGCTTACTATCCCCATTACTATTTCTTATAGTAATAAATGACATTCTTGTTGGCGCTCTAGATAGTATAACAGGCGGCATACAGTGGGGTTTGCTAGATCGCCTTAAGGACCTTGACTACGCAGATGATATCTGTTTGCTGGCCCACAGACATCAGGAGCTAAAAAACATGTTAAACAATTTGGCAACAGAAAGTAGTCTAGCAGGCTTAAGGCTGAATCCGAATAAAACCAAAGAAATGCGGATAAATGCAAACACACTTGAACGAACTGCGCTGAATAACCGTGACGTGGAACTGGTAGATAAATTCTGCTACCTCGGTAGTATTATTACCGAAAATTGTGGTGCAGAAGAAGACGTCAGTTCCAGAATAAATAAAGCACGAAGCGCATATGCATGCTTGTTCCGCATATGGAGATCAACGGAGATCTCAACCAACACCAAATTGCGGCTGTTCAACTCCAACGTTAAGGCAGTTCTTTTATACGGTTGCGAAACATGGAAAGTCACCCAATTCATCACAGGGCGCCTACAAGTCTTCATAAACAGATGCCTTCGTCGTATCCTAAAAATCCGCTGGCAAGATAGAATTTCAAATGAAGAGCTATGGCGCCGTGCCGGCCAAGAAAGGATAGACGACCAAATCAGGCGAAGGAAATGGAATTGGGTTGGCCACACCTTGCGACGCGATAACGAAAATCTAGCCAAACAGGCCCTTGACTGGAACCCGCAAGGATCCCGTCGAGTTGGAAGACCTAGAACAACGTGGAGGAGAACCCTACTAGCAGAGGCCGCAACTACTGGGAGATCCTGGTCAGAGCTAAGAGCTGTCGCGCAAAACAGAGTCCGCTGGTGGGCAACTGTTTCCGCCCTATGTCCCACGAGGGATTAAGGGGCACATAGATAGATCGGAAGGCATTGCAAAGAACATCAAAGAATTTCAAAGATTTAATTCATAATGCTATTACAATTAAAAATTAATTTTAAATTTAATTTTGATTTTGTTTTTAGTATTAATTTTAATTTTAATAATTGGAATAATTTTAATAATATTTTCCGGTGTTACAGTACTAAAAAAGATGTAGATCTTGTGTACTTTTTCTTTGATTAATAAATAAATCAAATAAAAATTAAATAAATTAACATTGAACTGTAAATACGGGTGACTTGGCGTACGATCAGTGTATAAAATATTCTAGTGAAATTCTATCATAGACTGTTGAAATGACACTGAAATATATAATTTTCTGTCTCTACAGCAATATTTTTCCCGCAAATCACGACTCACCCTCACTGTCTATAGCCTTTTGTCACGACTGCGGAGCAACATCGTGCACTCAGTATTCCCGAACTTATGCAACATCCAAAACCTCAAACGCAAGCTTCATAGCAATCTTCTCTCCCACACCCGCCTTAATCTGCCTTATTCTTTCTCTCTTCTTCGAGCTAAGCTTGCTACTATTTATTCGACCATGACTAATTGGTAGTCCAAAAGGTGATACCTCAGCTTAGACTTCCACAAGAAAGACATATGTATGTGGCCCGTGTGTGGGTTAATTAGCCTGCGACAGTTTATATTTATTTAATACCCGGTCATCATGAAAGCATAACTTGCGTTGAGTACATCGAATTGCATGTGGACATGCGCGAAGTCGATGCAAGTGATGAATTTATGGGATAAAGAAAATGCAATTAGATGCTTGGATGTGGGGTTTTTGTAGATTTACACGGAGAGTTTGGAGAGGGAAAATCATATCAAATTCTGATTAACAATTTCTGTTCGTGCTTGTCCAATTGTTGATATAATTTTGCATATAAAATACATTTTGTTCTATATTTTTCGTGTATTTTTATATTATTTTCTGATATGTACATAATGTAGATACTAAAATTATTTTATTCATATTTATAGAAATTACCGCAAACTATTGCCAAAAATATTAAGGTGCTTGTCGCTCCTAATTGCTGTCTTATTTTCAATTTTATAAATTCTCCTCTCGTGTACGACATCACAGTATACAATTCTTACTTAAATTTTATCTGTGTAAAAAGAAATTTTATCTATTAACATAGCATTTTCCTTTTAACAAATAACAATTTTACAGATCTTTAAAGAGATTACATTTAATCACAAGGAAAAATGTTTCCATTTTTTAGAAAAAGATTGAATAATCTTGACGTTAAATTGAGCTGACTTGATTGGAAATTTGCATCACAAACAAAATTCGAAGGCGATAAAAATCGAAAAAATCGAAAACAAAAGAACGCCCTAAGGTAACAATTCAGTGTGAAAAAATAACCTGAAAAAATATATATCTAAATTGCTACATAAAATAGCAGGTTCCAAGCATACAGGATTACAATATTTTCGCCTTGATTTGAAAAGAAAGAAAAGAAAACTCTTCAGACTTTTTCTTGTCATGCAGAGCAAATTCTATAGGATGCTTAGTCCCTTCTCAACTGAAAAATTGCAGTCAGAGCTTTCAAAGTTGACAGGAGACTTTTATTTCGCTCACCCTTATGTCAAGCATTTTCAACGGCATCACACCATCAATCATAGAATTAACAGCGATAACAAAACTTTTTTTGTTACATCATCTTGAAAGATTTAGTATTGGGGTGTAGGTGCGACTACTACTTAACCTGGAAATTTACTGAACAATTTAAAACATAATATTTCTTTGAATTTTGCATGTATTTTTTCTAGAGTGGATTTGGTAGAAGTTTTTAAAGCCCGTAAAAAATCGCTCCGGGCTATATAAAATTTGTATTATAAACTATCCACGAGGCAGCCCTAAAAAGTTGAGAGTATGAAATTTTCGGCATAGTAACAGTAAGCTTAAAAAAATTTCAAGTTAAAGTATTTTACTCTTAGTATTGGTAGTAGTAGTAGCAAATTTTTATTGTATCTTTGACAACCCCAATTTTCTGTTTTTATGGTGTTACATCCGTCATCGGAATAAAAGATATAAAAGTGGCACCAAATTAACGCCAAAATCTGCTTAAAATACGAAGTGTTTTCCAGACATAGAAAATTGTCCAACCTTTCAAATTTTGAAAAGAGAAATATTGACTAACTACGTATTTTTTGGAGGAAAAGGTGATGTTGAAATTTTAGTTAAAAATAAATAGCTTAAAACAACTAAAAAATAAACTTTATTTTAAAATGAACCAAAAAGTAAAAAAATAATTTTGAATGTAAATTTTTTATTGCTGGAACCACTTACTTAAATGTAAAAAAGCGTGGAGCGCTATTTACCTATATTCTTATTTTATTAATACTGCAACTTTTCGTTAGCGCCCCACGCTTTTTTACATTTAAGTAAATGGCTGCAGCAATATATATTTTACATTCAAAATTATTTTTTTACTTTTTGGTTCATTTTCAAATATAAAAGCGTATTTTGTAGTTTTTTTAAACTATTTATTTTTATTTTCTGCTATATATGCTATTTTTATTTTCTACTATATATTTTATGTCTTCCGCCATTTTGTGATGGCGGCCATATAGAATATGTTACAACTATTTTGAAATTTGATGTTGAGCGCCACCTCTCGGAAGAAGTACAATAGACACCTAGAAAACATATTTGTTGAATATGGTGGTGACTTCTTTTGTAAATAACCAAAACAAAATTTGCTTTACAATGCAAACGGCCTTTTTATTAATTACAGTTCTATAAACAGTGTTCTTTGTGATACAAATCTGAAAATTGATTTTTTCCGTTTTTACAGTTTCTATACAGGTTAGTTAGGGTAAATTTAAGAAATTCCCTTATTTTAGAAACTTATATGTTTTTTATAAAATATTTCCTGACGGAGATTTTTTTGTGAAAAACCAAAACGAAATTAACTTTACAATAGAAACAGCGACTTTTATTGAGCTAACCGGAAAATTACACTTATTTGGCAAAATTCGTCTGCCACATGCCCTGAAATTTAAAATGTATAAGTTAAAACCCCCAGATACTGCTTTTCATTGAAATCGGAACACAATTAGCAAACTCATCGACCATTATGGTGCTGCTATTCTGTATTTATAAGTTCTGATCATAAATTCGTTATTTGCTCTCTCAAACCCCAGATACCGATTTTCATTGAAATCCGAACACAATTGACAAATTCGGCGGCCATATTGGCGCGGCCATTTTTTATTTATAAAAATTCATTATTAATGACCTTAAATTTCCAAATTCATTTTTGCGTGGTCATTTTGAATTTCGGTAATTTTTCGGCGGCCATGCTGAATTTCGAAAATCGGGGTTCGAGGTGTTTCATAAAAGACCCCCACGGACCTTCATTCAAAATTTCGAAGCTCTGCGATAACTGGTGCGCCCGCTATAACCCACACATACAAACGTGCATACATACATACATACAGGCACTTTCTTTTCATTAATATAGATAATAATAAGTAGAAGTTAGAATATTACTTACAATAGGTCTTGTTTTCTTCTTCCCGATAACATAAGCTAGTGACAGAATTACGCGGAAAGGCGACCGGGCATTGGCTTCGCGGTGTGTGCGGATTTTTCAGTGACACAAAGTCGCGGTGCTGGTGTCGCGTTCCGACTTTGACACAACCTAAAAATCAATGTAACAAGTGGACGTGATACGAAATAAATTAAAAAAGCTGTATGATTTGCGTATTCATTTTCTATCCTACAGGACTTGTATTTGTTCTAGGTACTAATTTCATCACCACAATTTCGAAATATAAAAATTTGCATTAATTATGAAAAATTCAACAAATTTCCTATCCCCATCACCAGCACACGACTCAAAACATAAACAAAATGCCCACCAACACCAAAGCTGCTTGCGCCACAGCTTTTGTCGGTTGATTAGCGGGATTTGTTGTTTCATAAGGCATAGTACTCCGACGAGGCTTTCTCTGTCTGACTGTTGTTGTGCTTAGCCGGCTGCAAAAAAATTAACTCATAAAACATCAAAGAGTTCAAGCGCGAGATTTACTGCTTTACCTATAAAAAGCCAACTTTAATTCTTCATTAGTATATAATGAAAGGGTATGGCAGGAAGAATACAATTAGCTATGTAGCGTCATTCCGGTTTCGAAGACGGCGGCAGACCCAAAATGTTGGAAGACATCAACTTCAAAATTTTCACACACTCGTAGTTCGCGTGACAATGCAATCTGACCATTATTAAGCAAATCAAGATGGTGGATGAATTTCGAAACTGTACTCCCCTAACGCCGACATTAGTATCAAATGAAAATGTCTAATAAGTAGAATACAATTAGCTATCATTCAAATTTTAAAATAGTGCCCAACCTAACAACATAAGGCCAACACAAAATGGCGGATTACCTTTTTATTTACAACGCGCTCGGTATGTATGAATATCAACTGAAAGGATATAACAAGTGGAATAATATTAGCCGGGTTGCGTCATTCTAAATTCAAAATTGTGGCCAATACAAAATGGTTTTTTGCAGACTCTCCGAATGTCCGAATACCGCACGAAGCCAATCCAAAATCAAGCTTTTGTCGTACGACATGCAGTTCATGGAAACGCGCCCTTATTCACTATATTTAGCAACTTAATGCTGATCGGTAGACTAAAGGGTCAAAGTTTCTAGCTTCCAGCCGCAAATAATGAGTTCGTCTACCACTCGGCGCCTTTCCATTGTTGTAGCATAGTAAGCATTCTTTTGAGAAAACCAGACGCAATTTTGTACGTTACGTTTAGTGATGAGCAAACGCAAGAACAAGACAAGACTAGTCTAGTCTTGTTCTTGTATTGTTGTTGTTCAGTCTTTCTTGTTCTTGTTTTTGCAAGCATAACTAAGTCTTGTTCTTGGTCTCGCTAAAGATGCAAGTACAAGACAAGACTGCAAGAACAAGACCATTTTTGCTCATCACTAGTTTGCGCACAAATAATAATTGTAAAAGCATTTGTACTTACAATTTTTACAATTATCATACTAAAAAGTAAATATACACACATGTATTTATTTCTTGAACATCATAATCAATTCTATATTTTTTGTTTTTGAAAGAATGGATTTAGGTGAAAATTTTGCAAGAATCTTCCTAAAGTCTTGCTCTGGATATTGTTCTTGCACAGTTAATCATGTTCTTGTTATTGCAGGCATAACTAAGCCTTGTTCTTTCTAAATGTGCAAGAACAAGACAAGACTGCAAGGACAAAACCAGTTTTACGATGGCTTACGGGCGTCGACCTAAATATTCAGTTTTTATTCCAGAGGAGGCTGAATGTAGTTTTTGTAAAATACTGCCCGAATCGATATTTGTCGGTATCGACGCCGTGACATGAATACAAACATTTTTTTACCGTATGCGCTTGCTTGTATAACGCTCTAATTGTTACACATATAAATTGCAAATATAGTGTTTTTTATAATATGAATTGAATGAATAAAAATCCTAAATATTCTTAAACTAATTTGAACAATATTATTACCGCTTGTCACGCAAGTACTAATGAAATATATGATGCAGAACGAAACCATTCATTCGAAAACATTTTAAAAAAAACTTCTATAACTGAAGTAAAAATATTCAATTGGGATCTGAAAACCCTCGTCTGTGTTTTAAGGATTAAATAAATAATTTCCGAAATGACGCATAAAATATTCTGTTAAAAATGGAAACAGAGCTTCAGTTCCCATAGGGATATCCTTTTGGCAGCGTATAAAACTTATCAATAAATTCGTAATTATTTTGTTTGTTCAGATAATTCAATTAAATTAATTAACTGTAAAGTTTCAATTGGATCACTTAATTTTCAACTAATGGCATTAAATAATACAATTTTTAATGGCTTTGTTGGAATAGATGGGTATAATCTGACAATGCTGGAGCATTCTTAATTACATTATCTGCGATTTTTAATATTTTTATATGATACAAACAAAATTGAATACAAGTATGTATATGTTTTATTAAATATCAATATTTGTAAATGAGTTTTCCAAGCATAGCGATGATGAATTGAATTTTGTCACACACAAATTTTTAACCTTGCTTTAATGTGCAGTTATGGGCCGATACCGAGAAAAACACATGATGAAGAATCGTCACCATTAACTCCAAATTTTCGGTCGGAGTATATATGTATGTATTACCTTTGCCGTATCATGATATGAGTATGAAAAATGTACATATTATGTAATTGAAACCGCGAAATCTGGATTAAATTAGTTTCATTCTCTTGGAAACATTTCTGTTTGATACATTAAAAACTATTCTCTGAGAATGATGGTCAAGAAGTTTAGGGATTTCAGAATTCTTCGGGATTTTAGGAAGGTAGAACACCAAATAATTAAGTAGTGATGTTAGGGTATCAAATGAAGGGTTATGATAAGGAGAGTACAATTAGCTGTGCGGCGTCATTTCAAGTGAAAGAAAACTTAAAAGGAGTGATAAAAAATCAAAAAACATAAAATTAAAAATCTTTAAGAGATGAGAATAATTTGTGACGAAAATATTTGAAATTATAACAATAATTATAAGAAATTATAATGTAACAAATTCGGTAGATTCGACGCTACACACCCGCTTAAGAAAGTCCAGAAAGAAACTTTTAAGGGTATTCAACACCAAAGCATTTCCATTTTATATTCGTTCGAGAGTGTGATATGAACTCATTCCTAAGAACCAATCTCATTTTATTCAAAATATTTAGATTAAACATTACCCAGCGGGGAAAAAAATAATTCGAAATTAAGGTACTTTTCGAAAATGTCAACAATTTGCAAGCACATCAAAAATTTAAAAATCCTGCGACAATCAAAAGATTGTCATGGCAGTTCACTTGCCGAAATCATACAATAATATTTTCGACTGGAGCATTCTTAATTACATTATCTGCGATTTTTAATATTTTTATATGATACAAACAAAATTGAATACAAGTATGTACATATATGTTTTATTAAATATCAATATTTGTAAATGAGTTTTCCAAGCATAGCGATGATGAATTGAATTTTGTCACACACAAATTTTTAACCTTGCTTTAATGTGCAGTTATGGGCCGATACCGAGAAAAACACATGATGAAGAATCGTCACCATTAACTCCAAATTTTCGGTCGAAGTATATATGTATGTATTACCTTTGCCGTATCATGATATGAGTATGAAAAATGTACATATTATGTAATTGAAACCGCGAAATCTGGATTAAATTAGTTTCATTCTCTTGGAAACATTTCTGTTTGATACATTAAAAACTATTCTCTGAGAATGATGGTCAAGAAGTTTAGGGATTTCAGAATTCTTCGGGATTTTAGGAAGGTAGAACACCAAATAATTAAGTAGTGATGTTAGGGTATCAAATGAAGGGTTATGATAAGGAGAGTACAATTAGCTGTGCGGCGTCATTTCAAGTGAAAGAAAACTTAAAAGGAGTGATAAAAAATCAAAAAACATAAAATTAAAAATCTTTAAGAGATGAGAATAATTTGTGACGAAAATATTTGAAATTATAACAATAATTATAAGAAATTATAATGTAACAAATTCGGTAGATTCGACGCTACACACCCGCTTAAGAAAGTCCAGAAAGAAACTTTTAAGGGTATTCAACACCAAAGCATTTCCATTTTATATTCGTTCGAGAGTGTGATATGAACTCATTCCTAAGAACCAATCTCATTTTATTCAAAATATTTAGATTAAACATTACCCAGCGGGGAAAAAAATAATTCGAAATTAAGGTACTTTTCGAAAATGTCAACAATTTGCAAGCACATCAAAAATTTAAAAATCCTGCGACAATCAAAAGATTGTCATGGCAGTTCACTTGCCGAAATCATACAATAATATTTTTGACTGGAGCATTCTTAATTACATTATCTGCGATTTTTAATATTTTTATATGATACAAACAAAATTGAATACAAGTATGTATATGTTTTATTAAATATCAATATTTGTAAATGAGTTTTCCAAGCATAGCGATGATGAATTGAATTTTGTCACACACAAATTTTTAACCTTGCTTTAATGTGCAGTTATGGGCCGATACCGAGAAAAACACATGATGAAGAATCGTCACCATTAACTCCAAATTTTCGGTCGAAGTATATATGTATGTATTACCTTTGCCGTATCATGATATGAGTATGAAAAATGTACATATTATGTAATTGAAACCGCGAAATCTGGATTAAATTAGTTTCATTCTCTTGGAAACATTTCTGTTTGATACATTAAAAACTATTCTCTGAGAATGATGGTCAAGAAGTTTAGGGATTTCAGAATTCTTCGGGATTTTAGGAAGGTAGAACACCAAATAATTAAGTAGTGATGTTAGGGTATCAAATGAAGGGTTATGATAAGGAGAGTACAATTAGCTGTGCGGCGTCATTTCAAGTGAAAGAAAACTTAAAAGGAGTGATAAAAAATCAAAAAACATAAAATTAAAAATCTTTAAGAGATGAGAATAATTTGTGACGAAAATATTTGAAATTATAACAATAATTATAAGAAATTATAATGTAACAAATTCGGTAGATTCGACGCTACACACCCGCTTAAGAAAGTCCAGAAAGAAACTTTTAAGGGTATTCAACACCAAAGCATTTCCATTTTATATTCGTTCGAGAGTGTGATATGAACTCATTCCTAAGAACCAATCTCATTTTATTCAAAATATTTAGATTAAACATTACCCAGCGGGGAAAAAAATAATTCGAAATTAAGGTACTTTTCGAAAATGTCAACAATTTGCAAGCACATCAAAAATTTAAAAATCCTGCGACAATCAAAAGATTGTCATGGCAGTTCACTTGCCGAAATCATACAATAATATTTTTGACATTTTAGAACATTTTAATTGCATGCGATCTGACTTTTGCATTTGCTTTAAACAGACTGCTTTGTTGCACAGATTATAATCAAATTTTCGATTAATCAAATAGTTTTCGAACACTTGACGCAATCGTAAAAATTTTCTTAGAACACATCTATGTCGCGATAGCGCTCGTAGATCTCGTCATTGTAGAGTCTCCGGAATCGTCCTTCCTCACATACGGGGCCAACAATCCTCCGAAGTATTTTCCTCTCCAACACGCCCAAGAGGTTTGAGTGCTTTTTGCTAAGCACCCACGTTTCGGATGCATATGTGAGAGCGGGTAAGACCATCGTCTTATATAGTAAAAGTTTAGACGTTATGGTTAGATATTTGGATTTGAAGAGCCTTGACAGACTATAGTAGGCTTTGTTGGCTTTTAGCAGTCGTGCGCGTATTTCTGGTTCCATGCTATTGTCGGCTGCTACTATTGACCCAAGGTAGGAAAATGATTTTACCACGTCAAACTCGTGTTCCGCTACCTTGATTGTGGGACCAATGTTAGGTGTTCTTCCAGACGAGGCCACCATGCACTTTGTTTTGCTTTCGTTAATGTGCAGTCCCAGATTTCCTGCCGCTTGCTCAATCTGAGTGAAAGCTTCTTGTTCAGCTGTTGTTGTTCTTCCAATGATGTCAATGTCGTCTGGGTAAGCCAGTAATTGGGTGGACTTGTGGAGGATTGTACCCCTTGATGTCACGCCCGAATCTCGGATCACTTTCTCCAACGCCAGGTTAAAAAGGAGTCCATTATAGATATTGATTGGTCTGGACAGTGTTCCGGATACCTTTATTTGGTTTGACACATTGGTCATGGTCAACCTGCATAGTCTTGTCAGTTTGTTGGGGATGCCGAATTCTCTCATGGCTTAGTCATGGTAGAGTTATACTCTGATCAGATGGTGATCAGATTCCCTTCTTTGTCTTTGCAGTATGTGCAACGTGATGTGAATTGCGTCATACTCTTTGGTAGAACTCTCGCGCCTGGTGCGGCCGTCGTTCTCTGTATTGTTCTAGTTCACAGACGAGATTTTTTCCCAGGCTTCCTTTTTTCGTCTGTAAATTCTCTTTTCTTCTCTTCTGAGTTCTTTATAGCTCTCTTCGCGTGCCCGTGTTCTCTGAGACTGCTGCATGACTCGGTACGCAGCATTCTTACGTTCAGCTGCCAGCTTACATTCATTATCGAACCAGTCGTTCCGATCTCTACGACTTCTGCCTAAGATAGAATCAGCAGTACTAATGGCAGTCGGGTCCAGTTCTCGTCGACGCCCGGCATCTCATCTCCAGGACTTAGGGCGAGTTCTAATGCATGACCGTAGCTGTTTCTGGCCATTTCATTGCGTACTTTGTAATAAATTCAGAGTTCATTCGGATGGAATCATTTCGCGTTTTTCCCGCTGGGTACAAGCATAATTATACCAATAACCGTTCAAAATATGATGGAATTCTTTATTTTATTCGAGTGATTTACGTAATGTCTAAAAATCTATCGAAACAGAAGCCCCACTAGAGGTGGAACAGAAGCCCCACTCTAGGTTAACTAGAAGAGAAGACGAATCACAAAAGGCGCAACATAACAATTTTTAAACTATTTTTTTTTAGAAAACTTTTAACCTTTGGGTGTTTTAAAGACGCAGATTGCAGATGCTATGTGTTTAAACAAGTTAATAAGACCAATGGCTAAAAACTTGGCTCAAGTTTTTTAAGTTTTTTTTTTTCTTTATCATTAATAAGGGCATGCAAGATTTAAACTAGTTGTGGTTTGACCCCTTCGGTTCACACGATTAACTTCCCAGTATGATGAACGAAGATGGAATAAACCCCAAAATACAAAATAGTAATACGTTAAGCACTAATGGGAAATTCACTATGATCAGAACTGATGACAAAGCAATCCTGAGAGAAGCTACTTCAAATAACTATAACAATGGTAAACCCATATGATTTTGCTAGAGAATTTGTTTTTCCTGAACGTTAGCAAACAAACACTTCCTTCGTATTTCGTTCGCTACACTAAAGCGGGTGTTCGAATTCGTATTGAGCGTGTTAAAACGCCAGTGATAAACTGGGATGCGAATGACTTCATTCGGAAATTCCAAAGCTTTCTAGAGATATTACTTACTTGTCAGACTTGGCCAAAAAAAATTTCGCGGTAGCTACTGGAAATCCCGGGATGAACCGCAATTTCCCGAAACAGTATCACGCGTAGAAAACAATTCCCCGTCAAAAAGTGCTGATCCAAGGTTTGAAAAATTCGTGATGGTTCGAAATTTTGCACGATTTTTAAATGTTGTCGGTGATGTTTTGTTGTTGACAAGTGATGTTTTGTTGGAAGGCTAGCACTGTGCAGAACCCCAAAAAGCAGTTCTGATACTAGCCAATTTTCCACTAGTGCTAAACGTATAACTATTTTGTCAGAAGTCAGTTTATACCATCTTCGTTCATCATACTGGGAAGTTAGTCGTGTGGACCGAAGGGGTCAAACCCACATCCCAACTAGTTTTTCATTTCTAGAGCCTTTTTTTAATTTAAACGTGTATCACCCCCTAAAAACGTTCGCCTTAAATTACAAATTTTCGTTATATTTTGATTGCCGTGTGTCGATGCCCTTAAACAGCGTTCAGTATAATAATGTAGACATTTTATACATATTTGTAAAAATTCTTAAAAGCAAGAAGGTTTTAATATACCTGGCTGTTAATCGGCTAGCTTCTTAATTGCGGACACTGAAAAATATGTAAAGTCGTGTTAACTGCACCAATCTCATGATATACTACTTAACTCGGGGAAATAAAGTAAGAAATTTTTCTACTAAATCAAAAATAATTAATTAAAAAGAAATAGCGCTTTGCTAATTATTCAAAATAAATAATCGCATTTTTTTATTATATTCTTTTCAATAATCCTTTAGATCAATTAAATTATTTAAAAATCGATAAATCAAAAATAACGAAATTTTTATATGTAATTCATTTTTTTTGTATCTCGTTGAGTGCTGTAATTTATAAAATGCGTACAAAAGTAAATTTACTACTATGGAAAGGTCTCTGCTGATATAAATAAGATAAATAAACAAACTCGAGCGTTTATTTACAAAAATAATTTATGTTTGCTTTCCACGCAAGTGGAATAGAGAAATCAATTTAAGCGGAAAATCTTTACAGAACAGAGTTGTTCAACAAATGGCTTTCTTTGATGAGCTGAACAAATAATTATATGGGTCAATGATTTTTTGGCAAGAAAGGGCTTACTTCTCTTTTAACAAAGTTTTGACGAAATTACGCTTATCTTCAGTATCCAGGCGTGGGTGTCTATTGTGAAATTCAAAGTTTTACAATTTAGACCAATTATCGACAGTAATTAATGTTGTGGTTTTCTATTAATTGATAAGCGGATATATTCAACCTTAATTTAACATTTAAGACAACTTAATTTTTATTTCCTTGCGCACACCATTGTCATCCGTTTTGATTGTGTGTGTGCCTTTTCTATGGAAAATTTGTATGATTAAGAAAAATTATGTTTCCATGAAATCTATGCCAGACGCGTAGTATCGAAACCTTGGTAATGAGAAAATTATGTGTCTGTACTTAAAAACTACGTTTATACTAGGTTATAACAATAATAATACCACTATTGTTTCGAAATCGGTTTTATCGACAAGATTATTTGAAATGTGGAGCATACCTAACGTGACCATTTATTTTTCTACTCAAAACGGGACATCTCTTACAATTACTTTTACAATTACAATTACTTTCCAAGCGCGAGCGTAGTTTTACCAAAACAGTCCCCCGAACTACATTGGGGGTACATTTTTAAACTCACTTTAATTTTTCATCTTTTTGGATAAAACCATAAAGAATTTCTTTAGCTTTATCGGCCGTCCTCACAACACAAGCATATTTGCGCAAGCATTTTGCTTTTTATGGCTTTTTTACGACTCGGTCTTCTTTTTATGTCTTTATCGATCTTGCCCCCTCCGCTTTAGCTACGCCTTTGCCCCTCTCATTTACTCTTTCCGGCCCGACAATTATTGCGCGGTTTCTGAAAACGGGACAATTTTGCGTCCCCAGGTCTTTTTCGGGGACACCGGGACGAGCAACCGAAAAACGGGACGGTCCCGTTCAAAACGGGACGTATGGTCACGTTAAGCATACCATACCAATCCCAAGAGCCAACACGTTCCCGCTTCCGTGTCATGGTTACACGATTGATGGCGTCGACACAGACTAGCTCTCCTCTATATACATACATACAGTAAGTTTAGTTACTCTCTGTTTGCAAGAGTTGATCACACTATCAAGGCGTGTGCAGTGCTGCCACTTTGGATACTTTCGTATCATTTTGGATACTATTTAGTGAAGAAATATCATATGGATACGATGATACGTTTTCCCTAATAAGGATGCCTTCGCGCTTATCGTAATTTTATTTCCATTTTTTTAGATCTACTTTTATGTACATATGGGTGTTTCTCTGTAAACTGGTAAATTTTTGCAAGAAATCTGTCCCAGTAACTTTTTTACGTGAATATGAAAAAAAATATACAATTAAATAGATATCTATCTGGTGGATAATAAACAGTAAGGGACCCAAATATATTTGTTTTATTTTAGGACTTATTGAGTAAATTTAAAAAATTCATATGTCAGAGGACTGTTGCATATGTCAGAGGACTGTATATATAAGTGAAATGAGCATTTATTAGTAGTATATATACTTTAAAAACATTCCTCATGACGCATATATATAAAAATAAAACAGTCTTCTTTGGTAGTTCCAAGTTCTCTGTGTAGTTCCAAGTAAACTTGTGAACTTTTATTTCTTCCTTAGACACTTTCTTCTTTCTCGCGCCATGATTAAAAGATGGTTATAGACCTAAAACAAAGGCAAAAGTACAATAACAGTGCCCTAATAAAATGAAACAGTCTCCTGTTTCTGTATGTAGCGGGGGACTGTTGACGGGGACTGTTGGCAGGGGACTGTTTAATTTGTGTAATTGGTACGTTATCATTATGACTTTATTTTGTTATATAGAAACAATATAAGCCATCTTATTTAAAACTATGCACAATAGAGAAAACTGGAACACTTTAAAAAAAGAAAAATAACACTTAGCAGGGGACTGTCGAATGTTGCGTACCGATACGCGCATGTGCCCCTCTAACTCTTGTAACACTAAACAAAATGAGGTATAGCTACTTTTGGGGTTAACAAAGCTAACTTCATGTCGTTCATGTTTCGTTACGCTCATTAACAAGTCTGTCTTTACTGTAGATGGCCTGATGCGTAACTCGAAACTTTGGCAGGGGACTGTTCATGAAATTCGGGGACCAACTTTAGGTTAAATTAAACTAATCAAAAAATAGTTTAAATAAATTGATATTAGAGTCTAATAGCATATCATTTCATATTGATTAGATTGTGTTATATAAGTTAATTGTTTTTAAAATATTAGTTCAATTAATGAACTCAATAGAAAATATTTTGGTTTGGGGACCGGCTAGGGGACTGTTTTTAGACCTAAAAAATACGTTATTGAAACCATATAGGTTTTTAAGTGAGATATTTTCTATATTGTATACTATAGTTTAGATAGTTATAAATTGAAATTTGCAGAAATATAAATATTTCTCACCATAGTTTACGTAATATTTGCCAAGGACAGCGATTTTACCACTTTGGTGAGAAACACCCATATATCTACCATTTCTGCTACATATTTTCTCAAACATGAGACGTACTTTTCATTATAAGTTGGGTTTAATGAGCTTGGGTTGATCTAAGTTGAGATATATCAGCAAATGTGTTTCGGGAACCTGCTTTAAAGCGGCCCACACACTTTCAGTTTAACTGCGCAGTTTATGACGTGTGACGTCAAATCTGTACGAAAACACTATGAGAACTTTGCAATTTTGAACTATTTTTACTCAGTTCTCAGACCTGAGCTTGTGGTCCCTCCAATGCTCCGATAAACTGCGCAGGGTCAGACAGTTTATCGTTCAGTTCCCTAAGTTCCATCAGATGTATCCAAATCAACAAAACTGTTGAGACTGAGCAAAAAATCGTAGAAAAAACCGTACGTCAGCTTATCGTACAGTTTTTTTTTAGACAGTCCAACTGAACAATTAACATGGAGACTGTGTGGACGGTAACTTAAAGCACGGTTTTCTGCTCTACTTTTATGGTAGAGTAACTTGCGGTGTGAGATTTCTTGCTCTTTTTTTTTGACAGCTGCTCTTCTCTGAAGAGGCTGGAGCTGTTCTGCTTTTTTTTCGGTTTCATTAAACACAAATATGATGTTTTTGGCTTGTCATGTTCATGTGGGGTTTTAAAAGTGAAAAACGGTTACGTTGCGTTTTGAGATCGATACGTCATTTTTAAGTAAATTTCTTTTTTCATATTTAGATTTGTTACTGGAAAAAGAATAAATTCAAATAACACAACTGACAACAAGGGGTATTGGATCATTCTAATTTAGAGGCTGAGGACAATATGTGTGTATTTTATATTATGAAGGATTTCTATGTTCGTACGCGGATGACGTTGTTATCATTACAAAGGGAAAATTTCTTCAAGTTTCTGTAATCTCATGGAGGTGACGTTACAAACTTTTTCAAGCTGGACTGTCACCCGCGGACTCAGAGTTAACCCAATAAAAACAGAACTGGTCCTCTTTACAAGGAGCTATAAAACTCCACCAATATACAACCTTATGTGCTCATTTAGTATCGTATGTATACGATCAGAAAGGTTATCGATACGATTAGATACTTTTTCTGTAAAGTAATGGATACGACAGGCGCTGAAAGAGCGGCAACACTGGGCGTGTTCTCATTTTAGTGTGACTGAGAAGGTTCCCAGCGGGAAAAATTGAGAGCGATTCACAGGGGAGCTTACTTGAGCACTCGCAAGAGAGCTTTCCTGGAGTTTTCATAAATTTTATAGAAAAAAAAAAGAAACGGGCAATTATCTTCATGACCATAAAATGTGACATTAGCATACTCAATAGTCCGGATATCGTTCCATACGGAGGACAAGCAGCTTTGGAAACCGTTAGAATTTAGTTGGAAGACAGATTTGGTAAAGCCCCAAAAAAAAGGCAATTGCAAAAGATGAACAAAATAAAAGCTTTTCGATACCGGATCGGAGTATGTACTCGACGGCCATGAATATTTCTTTTTAAAAAGCTTTTTTATAATGCACCTAGAACGCTTTTGGCCATTCATACAAGAGGGAGCACGGTTCCGGAGCAAAAGCTTTTCCTGGGCAAGGGAGGCGTGCGGAGATGAAATACATAAGTGGATAGTTTCGTGCTCCTGCTTTCGACCTGTGAACACGGGAAGCACGCACTCACACAAATAAGAAATTATTACGTTGCCATGAACTTGAAAATAATAAACATTCAAACGGTCAACAATTAACAATGGAAAAACATGCTGCCGCTGTAGTTGCAGCTGAAATCACCAACGCACTATTTTCTTATATTATGATATCTAATTTTTAATTGATTTAGTTAAATACCCGACCAGGGGGGCAATTCTGGTTCGGTGCAGTGAAAACGTGAAAACACTTTACACGTTTACACCTTAGTTTGCGATTCTTATACCGTGCAAACCACTGTCAAAAACTTTGCACGTATAAAATTTTTTTACACCGAGAAATTTAGAGTGAAGTCGTGAAAAGTTTACACTTTAGATATGTACCTACTAGATTTGATAAACTGTCACTTGCTAGTATAAAAATTCAATTCAGCCTAAGTTTACACGGATGCAACGAGAATCGCTTTTTCAGGTTGAGTGCAGTGATAAAGTGAAAAAAGGTGTGTAAAACATCTAGTGTAAACTTTTTTTCACGTTTTCACTGCACCGAACCAGAATTGACTCCCAGATTTAAATCAACACCCGAGCAGAGTCAAAATATTTGACATCTCACTAATACAAAAAATCATCGCGTAGGAGCACAAAAGCTGCTTCCTTTGCTATTGCTCCGTGTATTTTCAAGGAACTTGCAGCAAAGCTTTTGGTTCCAGAACCATAATCCCTCGTGTATGAATGGCCTTGGAGGAGTATAAAAACGTATGCTCCCCTGCAATGACATGCAATGTTAAAAAGTATATGGAACTGGTATGGGAACGGGAGCGCTGTAAGCTCCTTTTGGAGTGCTCAAATATGGCTATCATTTCCCGCTGGCTTACTTAAACTTTGTAGTTTTAACTGGACAGCTATGACTACTTACTACCACAGTTGTCTGTCACTATACTTAGCACAAATTAACTATGGTATAGAAATCACAGTTACTGACTAGTATCAACGGTTTTAAGGTTTATTAACACCAACAAAAAGTGACTTGTTTAGATCAGAAAAAAAAAACTAGAACGAAAATTTATTAACTTCCCAGTTTATAGGGAAGTTATTGTAGTCGGTCTGAAAATCGAAATCGAAAATTTAACGTACATATTTTCATTTTTCAAGGTCCTAATAGCATTTTAAGCAAAAATTTGAGAAGGTGTGTGTGTGTGGTAATTTTTTCCTAAATGAAAGACTTCGGCTTTCTTTCTGACAATCTTAAATTGATAAGTTTTGCTAATATTGTGATTTACCACTATTTGAAAAATAGTTGTGGATTTACCACTATTACAGTTATTTCAACTAGCTTCTCTCAGGATTACTTTGTCACCAGCTCTGATACTAATCAATTCTCCACTAGTGCTAAAGGTTTTACTATTTGTCAAAAGTCAGTTTATTCCGTCTTCGTTCATCACACTGAGAAGTTAATCGTGTGGACCGAAGGGTTCAAACCCACATCCCAACTAGTTTTTATTTTACGTAACTGAAAACTAACCTATAATATATGAACAGTATAGGTGACTGCTCATGAGACTATGCCTACAAATTAAGCGAAACATTTATTATCAATATATTTTATTTTATTATTGGAAATAGACCGGGCGCTGTAGGTAGTTGAGTATACCAAATATGAGGACCGAATCCTATCAACAGATTTCAGTTGAAAATAGCTCAAAGAGGAATAATACGTATGTTGCCGGACCATTTTACCGTTTTTTATGATGGGTTTTGATGAAGCACCATAAAATAAGACGAAAATACGAAAAAATATTTTTCGTTATCACGCCTAGTTTTCGAAATAGTTGACGTTTTGAGGTTTTTCCCCAAAGTATTTTGTTGTATCATAGCTACGATTTACGTGGCGCCGATATTTTAATTATAAATTTCGATAAAACACCCTAAAATAAGACGAAAATGGAAAATATTTTTTGAAGTGTTAACTTCTTTAGGCACGATTGGCACTTTTTCGCCTATCGTAAAAACAAAGAATTCGCGGCACGCGCACTTTTGCTGCGCACCCATTTCTGGGCACTTTTGGCTATGTAGCTGGCTAAAGCAGTGTTTCTCAAATGGTGGTACGCGTACCCGTTAAGGGTACGAGAAAATATAAAAGGGGTAAGCTAGATACATACTAGAATATAATTGATGCAAAAGTTCTTGAATAATGATTTAAAATTTACACCCAGCAAACACAACGCTCGTTACTACTGCATTTGTGGCTGTAGTATTTTGAAACATTAGTGTCCAAATATGGAACACTGAGCCACAGACAGGGAGAGCAGCGCTGGGCTATCGGAAAACTTGGGGTACGTGGGTTCAAAAAGGTTGAGAATCCCTCCGCTAGAGCATGGAAACTTTTGGTTGAGTTCCACCTACAGACAGTAGCGTATAAATTCTATGGTGTGCGAAGCAAAATAGCCCGCGCTTGGTGGTAGGGATTGCGTTTCAAAGTTGCAATGCAGAAGCTGCTCTCAGCATTCATTTTATATTCAAGCAATGCAAACGCAGCTCTCAGCTAGGGTTGCCACCCGTACTATATTATATAGTATTGGACTATATTTTGGTCATTTGTACTATATACTGTTGAACAAAAATATAGTACGGAAAAATACTATATTTTTAATGATTGCGGTAAAGTGAAACACACTCGAATCTCAAACAAAACACTGATAAAAATATTGGGATTTGAGCTACCAAAATAATAGGCTTACCGACATCAGCGACATTCATGCTTCTTTACTTTACATCGAAAGAGACCATGCAGACGCAGCTGCTACTTGCACACACATCGCTCAAACACACATGTTAGTGAGAGATGGAGAGATGAGAGAAATACAGCTTCTATAAAATTAATAAAAAATGAGCTTTTAATTTATATTAATATGCAGTTGGGCTGCACAGATACGTATGATTATTTCTTAAGCAATAAGACCTTATTAAATAAGGCCAAAAGTAATGATAATTATACTTGGAAAAATAAATAATATTGAAAAACGAGCTCGTACTATTTATTTATGCAAAATTTCTAAAAGTACTATATTTTTTAAAGTTTTAGAGAAAAAATACTATATTTAAATGTAAAAAAGGTGGCAACCCTACTCTCAGCATTCATTTCATCCTCTCGCACACCATAGCTGCTGTCTGGAGCTGGAGCTCGACCAAAATTTAGATATTTTGCTTGGATTAATCGATTTCGGCGAAAACGGAACACGTTTCGGCATTTCGCCTATTCGACTGGACATCTGTATTTTACTTATACATCTGGGGTAGTATGTTATATTATTTACTATGTGCAGTGAAAACTGGTTAAGTGGGCCCTGGCTATGTGAGAAACCTCTGCTACTGATAATTACAATGAGGTCCCGACACTTTTGCATCGAAATACCTCTGTTACTGGGATTTTCAAACCTCTTTAATTGAGATTTGATTTCTTAGATTTTTTCGATTTTTACCTCTATAATTGGGACTTTGTAACTAAATAGCCTCTATAAGTAAGACAATTTATCTGGTTTGGAGACGTTACGACACTTACATTCGAATTTCTTCCGCGCCTACTTTGTTTTTCAGTTTATCTAAGGTTTTGTACGATAAATAAACAAACATATGTACCTACATATGTACTACATAATAACAACATAATATATGCATTTTTCATTAATATTTTATATCTACAAATTAAAAACGGTACATGTTAGCGGGACCCTCTATAAATAAGACAACTGTCATTTTACACCTGGCTATTTGGGAAACTGGGTAAATGAAAAGCCTCTATAAGTGATAAAAAATCCTAGGTCCCTTGAGATCCCACTTAACCAGGTTTCATGTATTTTATATTATGTATTACGTAGGTACTATGTGGTGGTCAGTCATCAGCGGAATAGGGGGAATAACATGTAGCATAACATGCACGTGCCGTAACTATTTCGGACTGATGGAAGTGCGATCATAACCTCCTAGCGGTGGCCACTGGTAACTATTCTATGAGAGAGGATAGGCTAATATGATCGGGCTAGTCCCTTCCAAGTAAGGTTGGCGTGAGGCTAATAACCTCGCCCGTAAAAAACAATTATTACGGAACGAGCAACATGCCTCGGATACTGGAATAAACGACGACGACCACGGCAACGAAAAAGGCAAAACGATTTACGTTTTTTTTTCATGGAACGTTCGAACTCTGTACAGAACTCGAGCTTCAAAACATCTAGCCGATACCCTGTCAAAGTATAAAGCTGACTTTACCGCCATTCAGGAGATGAGGTGGACAGAGAATGGTGTTTTGCAAAAACCTGAGTATGACGTATATTACAGCTGTCATACAAAACACCATGTTCTAAGAGTAGGTTTTATGGTTAGCAAAAGAATGAAGCCTACCATTATCGGCTTTAAAGCAATAAACGAAAGGCTATGCTCCCTTCGTGTGCGAGGTAAATTTAAGAACATCAGCGTCATAAACGTTCACGCACCTACAGAAGAGTCCCCGGATGATGATAAAGAAGAATTCTTCGAATTAGTTGAACGGGAACTTAATGCCTGCCCCAGGTATGATGTAAAAATCATACTGGGAGATCTGAACGCCAAAGTAGGCCGGGAGCCCATATACAGGCAATATGTCGGCAACCACAGCTTGCATGAAAACACTAATGACAATGGACAGCGAGTTGTAGAGATGGCAGCAAGTAAGAACTTGGTCGTTGCAAGTACTAGATTTGCGCGTAAAGATATCCATAAAGCCACCTGGGTATCTCCTGATGGAGCCACTCGCAACCAAATAGATCATGTGTTGATAGACCGCCGCCACCTTTCGGGTCTGATGACGGTACGAACGTACCGAGGTGCCAACTTCGACTCGGATCACTATCTTGTTGGTATGGTGCTCCGAGAGCGCATTACAACGCTGAAAAGCTTTGTATCCGCTGATCAGGCTCGAATCAACACAGCTGCACTACGCAATGAAATGGCCAGAAACAGCTACGGTCATGCATTAGAACTCGCCCTAAGTCCTGGGGATGAGATGCCGGGCGTCGAAGAGAACTGGACCCGCCTTAAAAATACTGTCATTAGTACTGCTGATTCCATCTTAGGCAGAAGTCGTAAAGATCGGAACGACTGGTTCGATAATGAATGCAAGCTGGCAACTGAACGTAAGAATGCTGCGTACCGAGCCATGCAGCAGTCTCAGAGAACACGGGCACGCGAAGAGAACTATAAAGAGCTCAGAAAAGAAGAAAAGAGAATTCACAGACGGAAAAAGGAAGCCTGGGAAAAAAATCTCGTCTGTGAGCTAGAACAGTACAGAGAACGACGGCCGCACCAGGCGCGGGAGTTCTACCAAAGAGTCCGCAGTATGACGCAATTTACACCACGTTGCAAGGACAAAGAAGGGAATCTGATCACCGATCCTAAAGGCATCTTGGAGCGATGGGAAGAGCACTTTCATGAATTGCTAAATGGCGAGCTAACTGAGGATTCGGAGCTTCCACCAATATCTGATGACAATGCTATGCTGCCGCCACCAAGCATAGAAGAAGTTAGCAGAGCCATCAGCCGGCTCAAAAACAACAAGGCCTCGGGTGCAGACGGCATCGCAGCGGAGCTGGTTAAATATGGAGGGCCTACATTACACCAAGCGATTCATGAATTAATTGTGCAAGTATGGGAGCAGGAAGTGATGCCAGAAGACTGGAGAAAAGGCATCCTCTGTCCGGTACACAAAAAAGGAGATATCACAGCGTGCACTAATTATCGCGGTATAATGTTGTTGAGTAGCGTGTATAAGATATTCTCCGCTATCCTACAAAACAGGATGGCCCCATACGACAGAAACATCATAGGCCATTACCAGTGTGGCTTCAGCCCAGGCAAATCAACGACTGATCACATTTTCACCTTGAGGCAGGCTATGGAAAAATGTCTAGAGTTTCAAAACTCAATTCAACACCTCTTCATAGACTTTAAAGCCGCCTATGATAGCATAGCCAGGGTAGAACTCTACAAAGCCATGAGAGAATTCGGCATCCCCAACAAACTGACAAGACTATGTAGGTTGACCATGATCAATGTGTCAAGCCAAGTAAAGGTATCCGGAACACTGTCCAGACCAATCAACATCTATAATGGACTCCGACAAGGGGACGGTCTGGCCTGCCTCCTTTTCAACCTGGCGTTGGAGAAAGTGATCCGAGATTCGGGCGTGACATCAAGGGGTACAATCCTCCACAAGTCCACCCAATTACTGGCTTACGCAGACGACATTGACATCATTGGAAGAACAACAACAGCTGTACAAGAAGCTTTCACTCAGATTGAGCAAGCGGCAGGAAATCTGGGACTGCACATTAACGAAAGCAAAACAAAGTACATGGTGGCCTCGTCTGGAAGAACACCTAACATTGGTCCCACAATCAAGGTAGCGGAACACGAGTTTGACGTGGTAAAATCATTTTCCTACCTTGGGTCAATAGTAGCAGCCGACAATAGCATGGAACCAGAAATACGCGCACGACTGCTAAAAGCCAACAAAGCCTACTATAGTCTGTCAAGGCTCTTCAAATCCAAATATCTAACCATAACGTCTAAACTTTTACTATATAAGACGATGGTCTTACCCGTTCTCACATATGCATCCGAAACGTGGGTGCTTAGCAAAAAGCACTCAAACCTCTTGGGCGTGTTTGAGAGGAAAATACTTCGGAGGATTGTTGGCCCCGTATGTGAGGAAGGACGATTCCGGAGACTCTACAATGACGAGTTCTACGAGCGCTATCGCGACATAGATGTTGTGAAGAAAATAAAGCTCAGTAGGCTCCGGTGGGCAGGGCATCTAGCTCGTATGAGTGAAGATGAGCCTGCTCGGAAAGTTCTCTGCGGTAAGACCTATGGGGTGCGACAGCGAGGGAGGTCCAACCTTCGCTGGAAGGATGGCGTGGACCAGGACGCTCAGAGTTTAGGGATGCCAAACTGGATGACATCGGCTCAGAATCGGGACCGGTGGAGAGAACAGTTGCGCGAGGCCAGGACCGGATCCCGGTTGTAGAGCCGTTAAAGAAGAAGAAGGTACTATGTATATCTGAAAAAATTCAAAACTAGATTTGGAAAATTCGAATGATAAAGATGAAAGCACGACGAGGTATGGAACAACGATTGATGCTGTATTTACGAGATTTTTGGACAATTTCCAATCTAAAATCTATGTTAGTTGCTTTAGTTACCTTATAGTGTCTAGAATGGGAGTAGGAATGAAATAAATCAAATTACTCAAGAAACTAATCGAGATAACATGCCAGTAAATGATGAAAATGAGAAAATACTTGTTTATGATATAACCATTGTCACCCTCAGAGCAAAAGCGGGTTATATTTGATGTTGCAGCAAAAGAGGAATAAAAATATTTCAGCGCAAAAATGGTTCAACTATTATTCAGAGCAAGAACGGAACGGCAAAAGTCTTAGAGCAAAAGCGGATTAACTCTCTAAACCGTTTTTGCCCTCTACGAAAACTTAAACCGCTTTTGCCCTCAGTTTTTATTTATACCTCCGTCGCTACATTATTACTTCGAAATCTATTTTTAGACCACATTTTATTCATTTTCCTAGAAATACAATGCAACTCTATTCATAATATTGGAATTTTTGGAATTTTCGCGTTTGTAAGATTTGACTTTGAATGTGTAAAGTCTTTGTAATTGTTTATGATAAGTTTTATGTTTTTGCCATTTTCCCATTTTGACTACCTACATATTTGGGGATTTTTACATTTTTGACATATGTAAATTTTTCACATGTTTATCTTTTATCTTTATTACTAACTTCAATTTTTATAATGTTTGCAATTTATGATTTTTTTCAATTTACTTTTTTTACTTAGTAGTTTTTGTATTTTGTAAAAAAAATTTAAATTTGTTCAAAAATTCAGAATTGCAAACATAAAACTGAAGAATTGGAGATATTATTGTCAAAAAAAAAAACTTAATAATATTAAAATGAAAAGAGCACTCATTTTGAAACTGAAATTGTGAAATCTAAATATTAAATAAAATTGATTTTTTTTTAATAATTAAAGGCCAATATCTAACTACACAATAAAGACATGACTGAACGGAAAATAATTATTAGATAAAAAAAAAACTTTTTAATATAGCACGTTTTTATAACGAGCTAAAAAGAATAAAATAATGTCTCCAAGCCCCATACAGATTTAGAACCTCAAACATATTCCTAACCCCATACAGATAGTCCTGAAAATTTGTGATTGTGATTTTGCAATAGCTTTGAAAATATTTGTAAGATTTTAAACGAAAAAACGTGGGGCGCATACATGATTGATGCGAATGACTTCTCAACCCAGCTACTCTACACTCCTACTAACCTTTGAGGTACGACAAGGATGTTTACTTTCGCCGTTAATCTTTCTTATAGTCATAAACTATATCCTTGTCGGCGCTTTAGATAGTAAAACAGGTGAGTTTCAATAGGAATAGTTAGTTGGCGTGAAAGGGCGAGCATCTTCTTCCACAGTATTTTCGGTCCGAGCGGGACGTCCCAGCAATGGATACGCTGCTGTCGGTGCCGCTTCGAAAAATACGGTCTCTTGCCCTGTTTCTTCGGTTTCCCGATTCTGGTCAATTCAGCAGATCGAGTACCCGCCTCCTTTCACACCCTGGGTTTGGGACCAGGCGACGGCGAACTTTCTATACGTTACAAGGGAGAAAAAGCAGAATTCAAAAAATAAAATCTAAAGCAGCGTTTTCAACCCTAGTGTGATGAAAACAAATTTGACGCGTTTATTGAGAGCAAAAGCGATTTAAATTTTTGTTCAGCGCAAAAGCGGTATAAGTTTTCATTAAGAGCAAAAGCGGAGTAAAAAGTTAACCCGCTTTTGCTCTCGGTTTTTTGATACACCGTTTTTGCGCTGAAGTATAGTTATACCATTTTTACTCTAAGAATACGAAGATATTCCTCTTTTGCGCTAAAAAAAAAACCCCGAACCGTTTTCGCTCTCTTTGTTATTTTAGCTCGCTTTTGCTCTGAGGGTGTCCATTAATGCTGATTTTTAGGTTGATTTGCTTTGGAGTCGATGTGAGGGTGGAGAGGCTCCAGAAGTGCACTATCTCAAGTCGCTTTAGTTTTGTAGCCAGGGATATGACGGAATATGTCTCCAAAGCGGGCTAACCTCTAGTGTTTTTAAGTGATCGACACATTTGTTTCGGTTATTTTTTATTTTTAAATTAATAAAAAAATATAAACTTTTATTAAATAGTTGTTTAGTGCCGAAAAATAATGAAATAAAAAAATTGCAGCAAAAAAACCTAACCTGAAAATGTTGTCTTTTTTGCAGTGGCATTTTTGGTATATAAAATTTAAAAATTCAAATTTTAAATAATTGCTCATGATATAGACTGCTAAAATGCTTTTTTACAAAAATCAGAATTTCAGGAATATTTTTAAAAATTTCGCTCCAAAAAAAATGTGAATATTCAGATAGTCTAAAGCAATATTTGGACCAATTAACGAGTTTCCAGGTTTGGTAAAAAATAAATTAAAAACACGCGATTTTAAGAGTTTTTTATTTGTTTTTCTCCATAAAAGGCCCTAACCAATATTTCATAACATATCAATCGAAACATAATTTTAATATCTACAACTTTCTTATTTAACTTTTTCGGATTCGAGCTCAACTTTTTGTTTTATTAGCTATTATTATTATTTTTTAGATTAGGTTCGCCAATGAAATTCCGGAAAAAACATGCTATCTTTCTTCAAATTAATTGTTCTACGTGCTCATATTTTTTGTTTCCTGCCTTCACTTGTCTGGAGAATTTCCGTAGATTGATTGGGCTATTACTCTTCCATTTGATACCCATACCGAGGGGCTTATAAAGAAGAAGTAATCCGGAATGATGCCCCTCAGCTAAATGTATTCTACTTGTCAAACCCTTTTTTTGATACCCATGTCGGCTCAATTGCATAATTCGGCCGCCATATTGATTTCTCTACAACAAATTTTAGATTGCATTGTCACGCGAATCATGCATAATAGTTGCAAGATTTGTTTACATACAAGATGCAAGATACAGGTGAAGCTAATATAAAGGGAGTGTGTTGCAGACCTAAAAGTTTTGAATTCATTCTGAAATGTTGCCCGTCTGCTGCCCGTTGTAAATTATATGCAACTAATCTACATTTCAGATGAAATTTGGTTTGAAAATCATCCCCACAACGAATAAAAAATTATGAGTATATTTTCATGTGATATTTCAAGCATATCAAACAAGTCTTATGTAGCTACTATAGCATGCTTCTCCACATTTTTCTCATACATATGTTTGTATATAAGAGCTACCTCTGAATATTTTATAAAAGTAACAAGCAGGACACGTTTTCTGATTTCATACCTTTACTAAGAATTTTACAGATTTATGCTTATTTTTTCCTGAAGGATCAAAACCGAAAGTCGATTAAACGTTAAAGGTTGATTTCCTTTCGATATTTCTTCGTATCCTGAATCTAATATAAAACAAGGTCTCTCCATGAAACGTTGCTCGGTATTCATCACAAACTATGGATTTGTTGTTTTCAGTTTTTGAAATTTCAGAAAGTAATTGTATAAAGCACAGTGAAGTATGCAGATATTAAAAGACCTTTTTTAGAAGATTTCAAAGCTGTTCTAAATATAATATTACATATATGATCAGAAAGAGCATCACTGTGGACAAACATATTGGTTTGAAATTAATTGTTGAGTTGAAATTATGCATAAGGACGTGAGTTTAGCAGTAGAAGTGAGTTTCGACTCAACCTCAACTCAACTCTTCAACTCATCATTTAATTATTCCGCAAACCACGAATGTGTGTAAAATTTAAAGTTGATCGGTTATATTTTTTACTTTTCAGTCCATTATATGTAAGTTTTCCGCAATTTTGCGTTGTTCGCCATTTTGAATTTAGAATGACGCCATACTGCTAACTGTATTCTACCTGTCATATGCTTTTATTTGATGCTCATGTCAGGTAGCTGTGGAACACAATTGCTAAAATCGGCCTCCATTTTGGAACCGCCATCTGGATTCTTTTACAAAATGGTCAGATTGCATTGTCATCCAAACTAATAATAACTAATAATTATGCAAACTCAGCTCAATCGGAAATCGGGAAGCGAGTCAAATTTAACTTACAAGATTTTATTACATAGATACAAATAAAGCTAATAAAAAAGTATTAAATAAAATAAATGGTTAAAAAAAAATTTTAAAAAAAATTCTTTTCATTAACTAAAAAATGTACTGAAAAGTAAAAAATAAAAAATATTTTAAAGAAAGCGTGAAATTTCAATTTTAATGAAAAAGTTAATTAAAATAATGGCGCATTTTTCATCAAAAATTGAAAATATAACTGTAAATCGCGTGAGATTTACAATAACCCTCAATTTTTTGCTTTGTTTATTTCAAATTCTAACAAAATTTTTTGATGAAAAATGCGCCATTCTTTTAATTAACTTTTTCATTAAAATTGAAATTTCACGCTTTCTTTAAAATATTTTTTATTTTTTACTTTTCAGTACATTTTTTAGTTAATGAAAAGAATTTTTTTTTAAATTTTTTTTTAACCATTTATTTTATTTTCTACTTTTTAGTTTATTATATGTATTCCGCCATTTTATGATGGCAATTCTATTAGATTTAAAATTATGTCACACAGTTTACTGTATTCATTTGATACCCATGTCGTGGGCTCGGTGGAACATAATTGCAAAAACGGCCGCCATCTCGGAACCGTCTTCTTGATTTTTTTACAAAAAGGTCAGATTGCATAGTACTTATACATGATGAGTTGAACTCAAGTTGAACCCAAGTCTAACTACATGTAAACGGGAGTCGAGTTGGGTTAAGGTTGACTGAACTCGACTCAGCTCTGCTACCTGGGTTTAGTTGAAATTATGCATACGGACATGAGTTCAGTATTTTAGTAGTTGAATTTAGTTGACAGCAGCATCTCTGTGTTTGTTTGTGATTTTTTGTAACGTGTATTGCTTCTTTATTATCAACTCACCCTTAACTCAACTATTCATCTCATAATTCATACACATTAACCACCCGAACTACGAGTGTGTGCAAAATTGGAAGTTGATCGGTTATATTTTCTACTTTTTAGTCTATTATAAGCTTTCCGCAATTTAGTGTTGGCCGCCATTTTGAATTTGGAATGGCGCCACATAGCTTATTGTGTTCTACCTGTCATATCCTTTCATTTGATACCCATGTCAGGGGGCCGCGGAGCACAATTTCAAAAATCGGGCGCCATTTTGGAACCGCCATCTTGATATTTTTACAAAATGGCCAGATTGCATTGTTATCCAAACTAAACGTGTATGCAAAATTTCAGCTCTATCCGAAACCGGGAAGTGGGTCAAATTTAACTTCCAAGATTTGACGACAAACAGTGTAAGTGTTGGCCGCCATTTTGAATTTGGAATCACGTCACATAGCTTGTACCCTTGATACACATGTGGTATCGATATTACAATATTCGAAATATTACGTTTATACTACATGTGTGTCACCCAATACTAGCAATATACCAGGTTGACAATCTAATTTATACGTAGTATGAGATTTGCTAAATTTAGGTGGTATTAAGGTAATATACACTATTTTTACTGTGCACAGCGCCTCTGCCGGAAAATTTTCCTCACAAAAAAGTTGTCAATTGCAGTCGCTGGTTTTATGAGCTTTTGTATTTATAGTGTTTTCTCACTATAGTCGCTTGCTTTGTTTATGCTCTGATTATTTTGACAAATCAACTTTAACAACATTGAAATATTAATTATTTGCCGCTTGCTATGCAAATGTCAAAGCAAACTACTTCGATACTAGGTTTATGTGTGTCACGGGTCTGACTATATAATGATATTGTGGATATTATGATATCGAAATTATAATATCGATACCACATGTGTGTCGCAGGTATTATTGTGTTCTACCTGTCATATCCTTTCATTTGATACCCATGTCAGAGGGCCGCGGAGCACAATTTCAAAAATCGGGCGCCATTTTGGAACCGCCATCTTGATATTTTTACAAAATGGCCAGATTGCATTGTCATCCAAACTAAACGTGTATGCAAAATTTCAGCTCTATCCGAAACCGGGAAGTGGGTCAAATTTAACTTCCAAGATTTGACGACAAACAGTGTAAGTTAAATAAAATCGGGCGCCATTTTGGAACCGCCTTCTTGATATTTTCACAAAATAGCCAGATTGCATTGTCATCCAAACTAAACGTGTATGCAAAATTTCAGCTCTATCCGAAACCGGGAAGTGGGTCAAATTTAACTTCCAAGATTTGACGACAAACAGTGTAAGTTAAATAAAAGAATTTAAAAAGGAGGAGATTAATAAAGGAAAATCATTTTCCTGTTAAAATATTGTTTATTATAACAAAAATTAGGATGAAAAAAAAGTGCCATGGCTTCTCGATGGCACAGTGGACATGAAATCTCTTATATAACAAATGAAACGAAAGATTGAAATGGTTTTATGTTTGTTTTTCGATCTGTTATATCCCTGCAAACATCCCGAGACGTCATCGAAGCGAGAGCGATTCATAAAAAGCGAAAGCTTTCTTCGATAACAAAATCGAAAACGATTCGAAAGCGATATCGAAAATGATAAAAAAGATGAAATCTCGAAAGCTTTGCATGTATGTGTGTCTCATTTTTTCGAATTAATATCGAATGAATCTCGAATGCTTATGTGCTTCGTTCTTCCACTCAATATTTTATAGCGAGTAGTTTGTCAAGCCCTTTTTTCCAATCAATATGGAATAGTCGTAAGATTTTTTAAATTAAATTTCTATTCATTTTATGTTTTAATTTTGATTGTTTTTTAATTTTATTTAGCAGGATTTAACTAATGAAAAAAGACGCCAGCTAATTTCCATGGTGCCTGCGTTTCCTGCATAGTCATGTGTACACACACGCACTCTAGCTCTATAGCAAAACCCCTCCAAATCTCAAATTTCAAAGAAATTCTGGAAGAAAGAAAGTAACAAAACCATGAAAAGAGCGTAAAAGCTTTAGGGGCCGTTTTAACGATTGTTTCTCGAATAATTCTCGACAAGGTTTGTTTCGGAAATAGCTCGAGAAAGCGAGCAGCCGAGAAATTGTTTGCAGGGATACACTATATACAATACAAACATATACATACAAACATACAACAACGATCAACAAATCCACATCACACAACTTTTTTTTGAAAAATACTTTCACAGTATTCGTGCTCAAAAGTGAAAACCGCTACGTAATGAAACTATATTAAAAATGCAGTGAATGATAAATAAATGCTGATGATTTGAGACCACGTGCATACATCTGCGCATAATTACCGCCCAGGCGCAGAAATCATGACATAGAGTGAGTCATCGTTAATGACTCATTAGTGTCAGCCTTAGTTAGGCCCACTGCTATCCCCACTACGCCCTCCTCTACATACCTAAACTAGACCCCAACTCAGCCCCCAAACTCAGTAATGAGCCATGGTAACGATAGACCCCAGGGATAAGGCATATTCATGTCAAAATTTAAATAAAAAGAAACTTTTGAATAGACCACGTTTTTAAAACGAGTTAAAAAAAATATAAAACTAGTTGCGATGTGGGTTCGACCCTTTCGGTCCACACGATCAACTTCCCAGTATGATGGATGTTGAATATTATGATTGGATATTTTAATAATAAATGAACAATAGGCAATATAGAATATATGCATAATACTGAGAATTTGTCACAATTGTTTATCAATATTTTCGATAAAATGTCAAACTTAATGTGCGCACTTACAAGATTAGGATGACGAAAATGTATATAAAATTGATGTATGAATGTTTTTCGGCACCTCAATGAAGTCGATATAGTTTTTAGTGCGCGCGGTATCGTGCAGGTACAAAAATCACTTAAGTCAGTTAAACCAAAAACCCGCTGGACCGAATATTATAAAAATATTTTCAGATTATATTGTCGCTAATACGCTTCGAACGGCACCTCAAGTAAGTCAACATCTTTTGTGGTTCGGGCCATATCGTGCAGGTACAAAAATCACTTACGCCGCTTAAACAAAAAAACGGCTCCACCGAATTTTATGAAAATATTTTCAGATCATATTTTAGTTAATACTCTTCGAACGGCACGTCAACTAAGTCGATATCTTTTATAGTTCGCGCGATATCGTGCAGGTACAAAAATCACTTAAGTCATTTAAACCAAAAAACCGCTGGACCGAATATTATAAAAATCTTTTCAGATTATATTGTCGCTAATACGCTTCGAACGGCACCTCAAGTAAGTCAATATCTTTCGTGGTTCGGGCGATATCGTGCAGGTACAAAAATCACTTACGTCGCTCAAACAAAAAAAACGGCTGGACCGATTTCATGAAAATCTTTCAGATCATATTTCGGTTAATACGCTTCGAACAACACCTCAAAGAAGCCGATATCAGTTTTGGTTCGCGCGATATCGTGCAGGAAAAAATGACCACATCCGTACGCACATACACACACACACACATACTTCCTCCCAATTTTTTGCTTAAAATGCTCCTGGGACCTTGAAAGATGAAAATACGTTGAAATTTTCGATTTCGATTTTCGGACCGATTACAATAACTTCCTATACTGGGAAGTTAATAATTTCTCCATTCAGCTTATAACCCAAACATATACCCCCAATCTTCGCACTTAGTGAAACCCAAATATCACCCGATAATGATTTAGGTTATTACCAGGTGTCGGGGTACACTTTAGTGCACAATCTCTCCCCCCATAGGGGTATTGCCATTTATGTTAGGGACGACGTGGCTTATTGTAAAATACATTCAAGCACAACTTCAGATTTTAATTATCTTTGGATTAAAATCATTTTCCAAAGCCACGTCATATTCTTCTGCTTCCTATACAGAAGCCCTAACATAAGTAACGAAGCCTCCACTTTATCTTTTGATACTATTTCCGAACTAATCTCGGGATTTTTGTCGTCCAATCCTGAGTGTGAAATCATCGTTGCGGGTGATTTCAATGTTCACAACGTTAAATGGCTGACTTACTCAAATGGCACCAGTATTTCTGGCAAGGACGTCGAGCTCTTTGCAGACATCAATAACTTGCATCAAATTGTGGATCATCCCACAAGAGTCCCTGATGTTGCTGATCAAGGAAGATATCTCCTTGATCTTTTTCTAACTTCTCATCCAGCGCGTTACTCCGTCGAAGTTGATTCACCTCTCGGCAATTCAGACCACTGCCTAATCAGTGCTAACTTCCCATTCGAATTTCCCACCCCTCCCAAACCAGTTCGAAGAACTGTATGGCATTATGGGAAGGCCAATTGGCTGGGGCTTATTAATTTCTTCCAGTCTACAGACTGGAACCTGTGTTTCCGGAATAGAAACGCCAACTCTGCCGCTATCCGTATCACCCGGATCATACAGGCAGGAATGCATTTGTTCATTCCCCATTCTACCAAATCTGTGAATCCTAGGCCCAACAGATGGTTTAATCGGGAGTGTATGAATGCAATCAAAACTAAAGAAGCCGCCTTCCGAGCGTACAAGAGCTTCCCGAGTGAATCGCTCCGTTTAGAGTACGTACAACAAAGAAATTCTTGTAAAACCGCCATCAAGAAAGTCAAAACCTTATTTGACAACAAATTGAGAAGTAAACTCCTAAATGCAACCTCCGGTAGCAAAAACTTCTGGTCCTTGGTAAGTTCCATCAAGAAGAATTTCACTACAACTTCAACCCCTTCCTTTATTCACAATGAGAAGGTAATAGCAGACAGCAAATCCAAGGCCAATTTATTAGCATCTATGTTCGCTTCGAATTCTTCTTTACCCGAAACTGATGTGCTACCCCCTGTTTCCGAGCGTAACGCCCATTCAATGGACAGGGTTTTTTTCAGGACTCGCGAGGTGTACAGGTGCCTCAAAGAGCTCGATGCCAACAAATCCACTGGACCCGATAATATACCCCCTATCGTCTTAAAACAATGCGCCTCACCTTTGGCTAAACCTCTGCGCAAATTATTTTCCCTGTCATATTTCTCCGGAGTTTATCCCGACTCTTGGAAACTTGCCCATGTTCAGCCCATACCGAAAAAAGGTGATTCCAGCGATCCCTCCAATTACCGCCCAATAGCAATTACTTCTATTCTCTCCAAAACCATGGAGACGATAATCAACAAAAAGCTTATGGGGTATCTAGAATCCAACCTACTCATAAACGACAGACAGTATGGCTTCCGACAAAAAAGATCCACTGGCGATCTTTTAGTCTGTCTTACAGAACACCTCAGCCGTAGTCTGCATGAATCCGGTGAGTCTAGTCTGGTTGCTCTAGATATCTCCAAGGCTTTCGATAGAGTTTGGCACACAGCCCTGTTAGCTAAACTCAAAGCTATTGGAGTTGACTCACTTCTACAGAAGTGGATTGAGAGTTTCCTTTTTGGCCGTTCAATCAAAGTAGTATTGGATGGCGTCAAATCCGCATCCCACCCGATCTCTGCGGGGGTCCCCCAGGGGTCAATTTTATCACCGGCCCTATTTCTCATATTTATAAATGACCTTCTTTCAATCCCCTCCAACCCACTCCTCAGCTTCGCTGACGACGGTACTCTACGTTACTCGTACAGCGTCGATACAAGACAGACTCATGCCAGATCCTGTCTTGATGATCGCGAACTAATGTCCAAGTCGATTATAAATGACATTAAGCTGATTCTAGAGTGGGGAAAGAAGAATCGTGTTGAATTCAACTCCGACAAAACTAAGTACTGTCTTATCTCCAAAAAGAAGTTCAACACCTCACCACCCTTGAAAGTGGATGATGTGGTACTAAAGGCCGACCCATCCCTACACATCTTAGGCGTGACTTTAGCCAAAGACTTGCGATGGAATGATCACATATTCCAAATCGCCAAACAAGGATCTCAGTGCTTGGGATTTCTTAAGAGGTGCAAGTTCCTCCTCCAGCCATCGGCCCGTGCTGTTATTTACAAATCCTACATTCGGCCTCTTCTCGAATATAACTCCCTCGTTTGGGGCGGCGCCCCAATAACCACCTTGGCATGGTTAGATAAGGTCCAAAAAAGGGCGCTCAAGTTAATTGATGACGACACCGCCTGCTCCACCATCGACCCCCTGAGCCACCGTAGGAATGTAGCAGCACTGACAAAATTTTATCGCTACTACCACAGTGACTGTTCCTCCGAGTTAAACGCTCTCCTGCCTCCACGGCAATCTTATACCCGCAACACCAGATTAGCCCACTCGTCTCATTCCCTTCACCTGCAACTACCCTTTTCACGCACTCAACAGGATATGAATTCGTTTGTTAATAGAACAACTCGGCTGTGGAATAACCTCTCGCAGTCAGTATTTCCGAACTCCTACAACATCCAAGAGTTCAAACGCAGGGTTCATCACCACCTTCTTCAATACCCCCCCGTACCTTTTAATCCTTAACCTATGCCCCCCCCCCTCATCCCTCCCCCGTACTAAGCTTACTGCTAGACATTGCACCATGACGTGACAAATGACATGACGGACTAGTAGTACAAAGGGT